>ML278665.1:0-60240 GCA_005239495.1 Nicotiana undulata
TAGTTGGAAGAAATACAAAAATTCTTAGTGTATCAATTTTCTTCACTTTCAATCTATACATTGGAATTTTGACTTGTAGTTGTAGGTGTACATATTGCTAGGTTTCAAGTTTGAATTATTATTTTTTCAGTATTTGATTTTTATTTTCTTTATTTTAGTTTTATTTGTTAATTTGAAAAAAAAAATATATATGGCATCATGGAATTATGAGAGTTTTGATGTTGGAAATTCTACTTTTGATCCTCGTTATGCATATTGTGGAGGAAACCACCCAGGGCAAAATTATCAAAATATTTCCGAGAGCGAGTTATGTGCACCAACTCAATCTTATGTGTGGAATGTGTGTGATATGTGTGGTGGTCAAGATGGTCACTTCCATGGTTGTGCTTATATTTCTTACCTTCCCCCAACCCCTTACTTTGATGGTTCTTCTTTTTCTTGTGAAGTTAATAGGAACAAAGAACTCAAGTATGAGGATCTGAAAGAGATCGAGGATACGCTAAAGTGCCTTATGGAACAATATGATAAAATACAGTTGCAGATAGAAAGGCAAGAGGCAACCACTCACATTGAACCTTGTAAAGTGCAACAAGCTTACATTGTGGATAATAGCCAAGAAGAGCATGAATTGGCTGCAGAAATTGCCATTATAATTGAAGATTTAAAAAAATACGAGGAAATGCTAGAGGAGGAGGAGGAGGTCAGAGTAGAATACCAACAATCAATCGAACTAGATTTTGAGGATGCCGATGTCGTAGAGGAGATACTAGAGTCAACCAAGGATATTGAGGATACATATTTAGTTGACTCTAGTGTCATTAGTGTTGAGGATATTGACAATCCCAATGTTTATGTAGTTGAGCGCATTGGTCCACACTCCAAGCACTTTTCCACATTGTGTTTGGATGATGATATGGAAATAGAATCGTCCGAGCCACTTGATGAGTCAAGGAGTAAGGAACAAGATGCCAACATTCTGGAATTCTTCGTGCCAGAAAGTCGGGAATACACATCTTATCCAAAGGCCAAGGAGTGCAGAATACAACATTATTTTCTTGGGCTAGCTAGATTCGTTCCACCGCCCCAAGAGCATAATCATAAGCTTGAAGCAAAACTTGGGGTCCAATTCATAAGTTCAAAGTAGAGGCAGAAAGTGATTCAGGTCGTGCCGCGACGTTAAATCAAGCGCTTGTTGGGAGGCAACCCATCTTTATTGCTTTTTTTTATTTTTAATTTTTCTTATTTTGTATTATATTATTTTTGTAGTGTCGATTTTTGATTTTCTAGGAGCATGGAAAGCAAAGTTATTGGAAGGATGCAACAGCAAACCATTGGTTGGAACTAAGTGTGAGGTACCCGCACGAAGGACCAGGCTTGGGAGAAGTCTGAGTACCCCATGAGATGCTAGTGCTTCGGCCTTTGGCCTACCAGGAGTTTCTTTTACCCTCTTGTATGTATGGGTGTGCATTGGGGACAATGCACAATTTTAATTGTTGGGTGAGGAGATTGTCTATGTGACTTTCTATGCTATTTTAGTTGTGTCAGTTTAATGAAATATTTTTTTTACACAAATAGAAAAGATTGGACTTTTCCCGACGATGGATCTATCAGACAATTTTCTTGAGGGATTTAAGTCTAAATAAAAAAAAGATTTTCTTTTGCTAGGTAGTGTAGCAATTCCCCCTTGGTTTTTCTTTTGACCGTGGTTCTTTTTCAAGGGTTTTGTTTGAACCGGGTGTAGTTAGTTTTTTTTTAGGAATAGGAGCTATTGTGTTGTGTTTTGAATTGAAGCAATATCTCTTGACTTTGTTATGCCTTGAGAATAGTGAGTACTTTGGTTGTGACGCTTAGGCTCAGTTTTTGACTCTTGTATAAGTACTTTAAATTGTATGATTTTAAATTTGCTTAATTGCTTTGTCTAGAGTGTCTATGAATCCAATCCTGAGTGAGTTATGTGCCATGTGTGTGTGAGGTTTGAGTGTTATTGTGTGCATTGCATTTGATGCCTAGAACTTGCCTCGTGTGTTTGCAAAGTGAAATAGTAGTTTAGTTCAGTCTTGGAAGTGATATATGTGTTTCTTTGTTGAGCCCGTATATATATTTTACCCGCCTAATTGTTACGTATCGTAGTTAACCCCTTTGAGCCTGTAATCCTATTTCTTTGGCAACCACATTACAAGCCTGACCCAATTGTTTGAATGGACTATCTATTTGAACCTTTTAACCTCTCATAAGCACTTGAATTGTTATGAACTGTGTAAAAGTTAAAGTGTGAGGTGGTTGGTTTGGCTTTTGAGTGGAACTAATGAAATAAGGAGAAAGGTGCACTGTTTTGAAAAAGTAAGAGTCACTTGAAAAAAAAAAAAAAAAAAGGGAAGAAAAAATAGTTGTAAAAAATCTATAGCCTTGATAAGTGGTGACTCTTGATGTAATTGTGTTTAAAGAAGTATGGGGTAAAATACATTGATGTGAAGGCGGAGTTTAGTTTGACATAAGTATAGGGTTTGAATGTTAAAGTACATGTATTAAAGTGCTTAGGGAGGTGTAGTCACTCTTATATCTAAATATATTCTACCCGTCCCACAACCTACATTACAACCAAATAAAGTCCTACTTGATCCTAGACTGAATGAACTCGATTAGTAGAGTAGTACACTACGGGCAAGCCTATGGTGCATCTTTTGTGGCACATGAATGTTATTTCTGAGAGTGAGTGAATTCTTTCTATCTTAAGTTCCTATGTGTTCTTANGGTCGTGTCTATATAAAGTGTAGTTTGATTGCTCGAGGACGTGCAATGGTTTAAGTGTGGGGTGTTGATGATAGGCTATAGTTACGTATTTTAGTCCCTTATTTCACTCTAGTTTACTGCACTTTAATTGAGTTTGAGCTTTAATCGCTAGTGTTTTGCACTAACTGTGTGTTTTATGCCTTGTAGGAGTGATTCCGAGCTATATAGATGTTATGGAATGAATTTAAGTGATTTGGAGCTTTGAATTATGAGTAAAAGCTCAAGGAATTAAGCCGGGATCGCGTTCGGGGGTCAAATTTGATAGTTGAGAACAAACGAAGATTCGAGGAGGCATATTGTGCACTGTCTAGTAACATGGACATAACTTTTTTCTCCGAACTCCATTTGATCTATATAATATATGATTGGAAAGCTAACTCAAATAGATACAACTTTTTGTTTCACGTTTTTTCAAACTCCAACCGTAACAGGGTCAAAAATACGATCTAAACTGCGAATGCGGACCTGACGCGGACTGGGGCAGAATAAAACCCCACTAGCGCGACCTCTAGCGCGAGATTAGCGCGGCCTCGCTAGTGGCGGCCTGGAAACTTGTCCTTTTTCGCGTAGGAGAAGGTATAATTATTTGGGCCCGACCCTACTTGGTATATATACACGGGAGAACGTTATTTTTAGGGATTGGACATATTTTGGACACAAAATTCAACCTAAGGAGGCAGAGACACAAGAGGAGCAAGGCGGAGGAATTCTTCTACGAGTTTTTCCTTCTTCTTCCTATTTTACGTTGTTCATGAATTCTTTTGTAGTTTTCATTGTTGTTATGAGTAGCTAAATATTTTAATCTAAGGTTTTGGTGAAACCCGTTGNAACCGGAGTATAGAGGAAAGCCATAACCGAGGGTTTAGAGGTTGGGTTAGAGATAATATACCTCGGGTGCAATCTAAAGTGAACCGTAACGCAAATATAGCTAACGTAGCTCGAGAGAGTGCGTCTAGTAAATTATCATAAATGCTTGAGAAAGATTTACGATAACTAGAGAGTTCATGATTGATAGAGACAACCAAATCAAAGCTATAGGAACATACAACTAGGGAAAGAACCAACGGGGCAAACCATTGCCTTAAACTTTTATTCCAATTGTTTACAACTGCTTGTTAGTTACTCTTAGTTTTATAGATTCAATTAGATGTAGTAATAATCACAACACCATTTGTTATTCATAAAATTTGAGGAGGTTGACTAATAAGAATTTAGTACTCTAACAACAACAATTGATAGGTTAATTCCCTGTGGGATTCGACTCTGGACTAAATACTCAGATTATATTTGCAACGCCCACTTAGTCTTTTTAGAAGACACAGTTGAGCGTGATCAGTTATGCTGGAACTTTCCGTGTTGCAGAAAAATAGTGACCATTTTTCAATTACTTTGCAGACGCTAGCTATTACCAGTCCAAAAACTAGCTAGGCCGTGCTATTTTCTCTTCCATCCCTTTCATTACATAAGCACAATATTTGTCACACTCACTATCATGATATACCTAAATTTTAAAATTCTATCAATTATCCCAAAAGTATTAACTCTATACCTCGAAATCTTTCCACATATTCTGAAATATACACAATATCTTAATTGGAAATACAATCCAAATCGAAAATATCATAATATTCTAATAAAGAGTACAATATTCAAACTCAAACATACTACAATATTCTTATTTGTAATACAATATTCAAACTAACTATACCACAATATTATAATTTGTAATACAGTATCGAAACTAAATATATCACATTATTCTAATAAAGCATACAATATCCAAACCAAATATACAATAATATTTTAATTTGAAATACAGTATTCAAACCAAACATTCTACAATTTTTTTATTTGGAATATAATATTTAAACCAAACATACTACAGTATTCTGAATTTTGTAACGAATATCTACTTTATAAATTTATTTTATACAATATTTTATTTTAAAATACGGTAGTTATACAAGGTCAAATAAATTTATAAAGTAAGCATACAAAGTAAAATAGATATGCAAGTTAAAAGAAATATTTTAATTATATAAGGTGGTATGATACTTTCAGGGGGCATAGAGTGTAGATTTCCCAATTTTACTATTTAACCAATTGGTATGCATCGCTGCCCCCCAAATAGTTAAGTTTCAGCCGTGTAGGAGTCCAGTAAAGGGGAAAACCTCCTTCGGTTAAGGGTCGAGAGATCTCATCCGTTCCATCACATTTCTCAGTGAATCGTTATTCAAGCCTAAGACATATAGATAAAAGTGCGAAAAGTACATTTTGTATCCTCTTCGCTAGTTTTATTATTTTTGTACAATGAGTATGAAAATTACATCTCAACAGGGACGGGGAGAGTGTTACTTATGGGTTCGGACTGCGCACTCTTTTTTAAATGACAGTCTTCCGAGGTTTTAATTTCTTTGATCGTCACACACACACTGAAATCTGAATTTCAACAACAGATGATTGGTATTTGGTATATACGAAATATTTTAGCTTTTGATGTAAGCGGCGGCTACCATACTTGATTTTCATTTTCACTAATAAATCCGCAATTACTGTTTATAATCCTTTCTGGATACCATTTTTTGGTGCTTCCACATCTTAAGGTTTTCATTCGCTTGGCAGCCTAAATTTCGGTTCCAAGTTCACATCACCTTTTTTTTCTTTATATTTGCTATAAATTCTCGCAAATGTAATTAGTAATTTAAAGAAGGAGTCGCACCTTTATTATTAACAATATAAGTACAACAATAATTACTCAATAAAATCTTACAAAGTGGGGTTTGGGGAGGGTAATGTGTACACAAACCTTACCCCTACCCCCAACAGGGCAGAGATGTTGTTTCCGATAGACCCTCGGCTCAAGAAGACGGAAATAAAAATAAAAAAGGACAATTGATTAGTAACTTCAGCAGAAACCGTAGAAACAGTAACGAATTATTAACAATATAAGTAAAATCAATATTTTCACTAGTTGAATTCATCTTCTTTTTTCTATGTTGAAAATAAATTTACACAAGTAAAATAACATCTTCATAAGAGAATTCTACCATTCAGAATAAGAAAAAAATTTTAAAAAAAAATCAATAGATAAATTATACTTCAGAAATAAATGCAGCGTTAAATAAGCTACAAGATTCCAAAAATTAAAATCATAAATCTAATATTTTTCTAGGCAATGCTTACGAAATATTCATCATAGTCTAAAAGTAAAGAGATTTAAATTGTATCTAAGAATCATTAGCACAAATTTTTATGTTATAATATTTAGAAAAATATAAAAGTTAAATTTATCTCAATCCAAAATTCCGATCAAGACCCAAGTTCTTTTTATTTTGAAAGAAAAAACTAAGAGACTTGAATTAAGAGAAATGTTTATGTTATGGAATTTTTAAATTATGAAGACTCTTTTTTTAGTGTTCTTGCTAAAGATCACATACAAAATAATAGAGTAGAGGGAAACATAGGAAATTGAGAGGTAGCCAAAAAGTAAAATGACTAGGACAGAGGAAATAAAAAGCACAACAAAAAGGGAAAGTCAGGTAAGGTTCAAGATAAATTCGGACTTTAATTTTAGAAGTGCTTTCAAAGAAGGTCTATCAATCATGGCACATTTGTCTAGCTGTTTGCGGCTGGGGGTGGCATGATCAAATATTTAACCTAGTTTAAGAAAAATTGTACATAAATATATGATAATTTTACCAACCTAACGGATGCCATACCACTCGATCCTAAAGGGTGGATCCTGTTAGAACATGCGCAACGGAAGCAAGCTTACAATCCAGGCATCTAATACATGTAAACTAGACAATGCTATAATTACAAGATTAGAAGCACTAACCTCTTGAAATCGTTGCACAAAGCTTCCAAACAACAAGAATCCAAGGCTGCAGTCTTCTGCTATATGCCTAATAAAACCTTGGACGTTTTTGCTTTTGGGTGGGCAAAAACAATACAACTCTGAAAGTGAGTAATTAGGTGAAATTCGTCCTCCTTAAGTAGAGTTATTTTTGGCCGAAAATTATCTTCCAAAAACGTGTAGGATTCTACTTGCACAAGTAGAATCCTACTCTAACTCTAACAGATGACTTTTTTTCCAAGTCACTTTTTACCTAAGTCTTGTCCAGGTTTTTACTAGGTATAACAGGGACCACAGAAATAATAAGAGGCTACCAATTATAGCATTAATTCGAAATTAGCATGAATTAATTCTTACTATAATTAATTGTAATTTATTCTACTAAAAACTGCAATTGAACTCCTCAGTATGAATTTCGAAAATTCAATAACACTTATTTTAATTCCCCATGTTAAGATCTCAAATACCAGTTAATTAAATTAAATCACTGAAAATTTAATTTAATCAATTAATTTAATCTTTTACAATTCCGCTTAAACTATTTCATGTGACGG
This sequence comes from Nicotiana undulata, assembly GCA_005239495.1. NCBI lineage: Eukaryota > Viridiplantae > Streptophyta > Magnoliopsida > Solanales > Solanaceae > Nicotiana > Nicotiana undulata. The sequence goes on from ML278665.1 coordinate 7,201, forward strand.
ATACAAAATCCACCGGCCGGGGTTTCACATGAAAACTTATAAGCTTATATAAAGGGGTATTTCAAGCTCAAAATCGAGTCATGGATTCTATCAACTAATTATTATTCACAAATGTTATTCGTTATTGTCCAATCTATTAGGCATACACTAACACTGAATAGAGTCATACCTTTTGATAACTCAAAACAATAAACAAATTACATTGATCATAATAATTATATCAAGATTAGGAGTATAAGCTCATTTAATGAATTAGAGAAAATATTTTATATATTCAGTACAAAAACATCTTTTCTTTATTTGGTCCGTTCAATATACACTGAGTATACTAGCACAAGAAGTCGGAGTAAAACCACTCCCATAATCAAGACAGATTATACTATAATCTTGTGCTACAATCATCAAGATATTTTGTCCAATAATATCTTTGATTGTGAACAAAATTTATTAATTATGAGAACCAACAATTTAATCTTCTGTGCATGAGCTAAGACTCCACACACTAAATTGTCTACTACATAACTAAAAGGACACACATGTAACAAATGATCTATTTAATATAGTACTTTATTGAATTGAATAAATTAAATATATAATTGTTCAATAAAGAATAAAACAAAATACTATGTCTAAACCGCATGGTTAATAGTATATCCCAACACGCCAGTGGATGGAGCTAACCTAAGTTATCCAACAACGAGATCTCCCTTGATCCTTGCAGTAGCTACCATCAAGTAACCCTAATTGGCTCTTCTCATAAAGGCCTTAGTCCAAATATTTTATGCACTAATTTGATAAATTTTAATGTCTACAAGCCAAAAATATTTATACAGTTGCACGCATTTCTTCCTCGCACGTCTTTGTGGTACACTTACTATTAGTGTTTCAATCAAAGTCGATTGGTTGATGAGTTAGAAAGAAAACAGAGATATATTAATGAAGTGAAAAGGACTAAATGATTATGAAGTATACTTCGTTTCCATTATGAGAATAATGACATATTTTGCTTCGTGGAGGAACGTAACTATGCATGCTCTCAAGAATTCAGGTTCTATTGATCCATAGTTTTGCAATGTGGAAAGATTATTTTGCTAAACCACACAATGATCCTACTAAAAAACAATTAAATAACTTTTTTAGGGTTTCTAACATGCTATTATTTTCAAGCATAGCCGGTGTAAACAAATAACTGGGCTCAAGGGGGAAGCTACTAAAGCGTTTGCGTTAGACCTTCAATATTTGGAGGCTCCAAAATGTTATAATAGTAGAATTTATAATCTTATTTTTGTTTAGAGAATAGTGAAGTTTGTATTGAATAAGGCTGATAGTACAAATATTGAATTAAACTAATCGAACCTCAAAGTAATACATTAAAAACACATGACTAACATCTTATTAACTTGAATTAAACCTTATCAATACAAATGATAATATTACAAGTAGAGAAAAAGAAAATTGATATCTGTGTATAAATTTTACTAAGAAAATTTAAGATCTATTATTAAAATTTAGTTTTAGGTCATTAACTTAATAGATCCTCCCTTGGATTTGAGTAGGCTGACTACATAAACCAAATGGATCAGAACAGGTATATAGATTTTGTTAGAGTTATTTGGTTGGCGACGGCTAAACTTAGAAAATGCATCATTATCTCAGAAAGGATATGGTTAGACTTAAATGTCCACTTTAATTCCTTTAAATTATAAAGACTATGCTTGTTATAAATTTAAGTCTTTAAATTATAAAGACTTAAATGTTTAATTTAATTCCTTTAAATTAGAAAGGTGCAGTGGATGGGACTGCTCATTCCTTAACCAGAAGTATCGGGTTCGAGCCCCGGGTATGGAAAAATTCTTGGTTGGGAGCGCTTCCCTCCGAATGGGGTCCTATGCGATGCAAATCCGAATATAGTCGGGCTCCAGTGCGGATACCGAACACCGAATGGGAAACCAAAAAAAAAACTAAATTTGTACCATAGCTGAAAATAAGATCACTTTACCCTGATAGTAATTGCGTTGTTACTTCAACTATGGAGGTAAATAAAATGGTAAGAAATGCCTAACTGCCGTCTTCAAGATGGTTTTGACAATTAGAAAAAAGGTAATAATTCCTCTTCCCATAGAGAATTTTTGAACGTTTTGATTCCCTTTATATATAAAAAAACCATAAAGAAGTCTATTTTCTTTGTAGATTATCTTGATTAAACAATTATAGACTGCTTTGTTTATTTAGTCTTAATGAATGAAAGGCACTGAATCTTAATCGAACAATCAAAGATGAACGACATTGATTTAATTATGCAGACATTACATATACATTAAACAACGTTGTTGCCATTTTAGATCAGAAAAGCAGACGGAAATAAGATTGGGTGTATATTTGAGGAATATATCAAACTAAGATTGGGCAGTATAGACAAAAATCACATCATTATTAGCTGTAGTAACCAATAGTAATTAATAAATTTCATGAAGACGATGTCATTTACCTGCTTCCACCTTGATTTTGTTTTTATTCTGAGATTCAAAGATAATTCTTTGTGATTTTTCTCCTTATAGGGTATATATTTCAGTAAAATAAGCAGCAGTTGGGTCAATATATCTTCCTAATTTCCAATAGACTAATCCAGGTGCGTTGCACATTTACAACACCTTTCTATCCCTTCATTGCATAAGCGCAATAATCCGTCGCCTGGACCTCATATAGGATTTCTGTCAACATCATAATTATCTTTGAAAACCTTATAGATTTTTTCTTCTCTTTAACCTTTACGTATGCATACGCTGGCATAAAAATTGTATCGACAAGCCAGTTTTTGGACGGGTAATTGAAAAATAGCCAGCATTTGTAAAGTCATTGAAAAATAGTCACTATTTTACTGCAACACGGAAAGTTCCAGCATAATATACTGGAGATTGGTGCACATGTGTATGAACTTCCAGCATATTATGCTTGAACTCTAGCACACAGAAAGTCCCAGCATAATATACTGGAGATTGAAGCACGTGTGTATGGATTTCCAGCATATTATGCTGGAAATTCAGTATATTATGGGGTTCCAGTATAAAAAGTTTGAACTCCAGTATATTTTGCTGGAAATTCAGTATATTATGGGGTTCCAGTATAAAAAATTCGAACTCCAGTATATTATGCTGGAATATTTTTCGGATTTTGAACGGTGTTCATGCAGATTTAGCTTTACATAAAAAGTGACTAAATTTCAATTACTTTTAAAACTGTGACTATTTTCAATTACCACTTATAAATCTGGCTATTTTTTAATTTCATCTACACTCGCCCACAAGCCTATAGAGAAGAAAGTCCATGCTTCATAGAGATATAAGTGCGAAGGAGAGCATTATGTACCCTTTTCGTTAAAATAATTATTGTAGTACCATGAGTAAGAAAATTACATCCCAATATCACTAAAATTACATCCCAATATCACTTTCTAGTGAACAGTAACTACATGAAAAAATGATAGCACTAATGGATAATGTAATATTAAATAGAAGACCTTTGACAAGATAACAGAGCGTAAAATCTTTCTGATTGGCCAACTCTCTCATATGACTTGACCCATAAAGGACGCACACTTTTTAAATAACATTTATCCAATCTAAATAGTATTTTAGTTTCTGTTATCGTCACAAACTTTCTGAATTTCAACAACAGATGATTGCTATTTGGCATATACGGAATATCTCAGCTTTTGATGTAAGCGGCCACCAGACTTGATTTTCAATTTCACTAATAAATTCGCATTACTGTTGATAATCAGATTTGGGTCCCCTTTTTTGGTGTTTAATTGTTGTCCACATCTTGCAGTTTTTATTAGCTTGGCAGCCTAAACTTCGGTTCGAAGATCACGTCATGTTTCTCTTCATTATATAGGGCCAAATAAAATAGTTTAAAAAACAATTATCCACTCATATTATCCATTAAAAAATGAGTTGAATAATAAATTTTTTAAAAACGAGTCGAATATTGATAATAATCATATTATCCACTTAAAAGATGGTTAGCCAAATGAATAACCAATGGATAATTTCTCTCATAAGTGATCATATTCAAGAAGTCATGGATAATATGGATATTCATATTATCCGCCGGATAACCCATTTTTTATCAGTCTCAAATACGGGTCGGGTCAGATAATTTATCCTTTTTTAATTACCCGTTTTCGACCCACTCATATTCGATTCGATTCGATCCAACCCGCCCGTTTGCCACCCCTAGCTGCCAAAAGTATTTAAATTTCTACAGGTAGTTGCATTTCTTCCTCGCACCTCTTTGCGGCATACACTTACTATTAGTGTTTCAATTAAAGTCGATTGGTTGACGAGTTAGAAAGAAAAAAAATGAGGAATACTAACGAAGTGAAAATGACTATAAAAGATTATGAAATATACTTTGTTTCCATTCTGAGAATAATGACATATTTTGGTCCGCGGAGGAAGTAAGCATGCTTTAGAGGGCATTTTAAAAGTCTCCTCTCATTATTTATGGATAAAGCTCTTAAGCTTAAGCTTTTACGAACGGAAAGATCTTCCCATTCTAAATCAGAATGAGAGTCTTTCAACTAGATGTGCTCCATTCTAAATCAGAATGAGAGTCTTTCAACTAGATGTGCTCCTTTGGCTGGGTTTGAGAGAGAGCGTGAGATAGCTGGTCTAATAACTAGTCCAACTTCCTTGTATCCGAAAGCGATGACAGGATGTTAGGTCTTGTAAGGAGACTGGTCTAATAACTAGTCCAACTTCCTTGTATCCGAAAGCGATGACAGGATGTTAGGTCTTGTAAGGAGACTTTTTGGATCATTTTCTTCCACGAATAGACTGTTAGGCTAAGAAGAATAGGTTGGGATTAATCCCTCCTTTGAAAGAGTGATTTTGTTCGGTCAATACAGCTTATCGAGTTATCAAGCTGAACTGATTCAGTACTTTTATTGATCGTAGTTTTGCAATGTGGAAAGATCAGTTTGCTAAACCAAAGCACACAAGGATCCTGCAAAAAAAAATGTAGATGGGCTTTCTCACATGTTTTTATTTTGAAGAATTAACCCAAATAGCCATCCACCCAACTGTATAAACTAAAAATAGCCGGTAGAGGTATAATATATGCATAATTTGTGTATTATATATGTATAATTGTGTATAATCATGGTATAAGCTATGTATATGACTATAAAAAATAAACAATGAATATGACCGGCTTTGTGTACAGATTTTTTTTTAAAAGCATAGCCGGTTTAAACAATAGGTTAACTGGGTAGCCAATTAGGGGTTGGTTTGAGTAGGCTGACTGTATAAACAAAATGGATCACAACAATTATATTAAAGGAGCTAGGAATTTCCAATCAGCAATGTTGGTTAGATGTGTTAGGTTGGGGAGGGACTACACCAGAAATTTTGGACAGTCACAATTGCAAGCAACATCAATGCGTCATTATCTCAGAAAGGCTATGGGTAACCTTAAGCCTCAACTTTATTCTTTAGATTAAACCCCCCTAACCTCCCAACCCCCAAAAAGAAAAAGTGCCAAATGAGTTTGACAGTTTATGATGATAAAGTGTACGTATTTATTAGCCGGATACAAGCAGTTCTGAGATATAATATTAGTATGATTGTGATAAACATTGCATTTCACTTGCAGCTTTGAACATGTTAATACCAGACGTATACTGAAATCAAGTAAGAATCAGCCAATCAACTTAGAGCTTGTTTGGCCAACAGCTTATTTTGAGAAGTTTTTTCCAAAAGTATTTTGGGCGAAAAGCAGATTGTGCTTGGTTAATTAATTTGAAAAACACTTCTAAGCAGCAATTTGTGACTGGCCAAGCTTTTAAAAAGTGCTCCAAATGTATTCTCTCAAATGTGCTTCTCAAAAAAGCTCGAAAGAAGCTACTTTTTTCTGCTTCTCCAATACTGCTTCTGCTTCTATTCAAAAGTACTTTTTTTCTTCTAAAAGATTGGTCAAACACTTCAACTTAGAAAGAAAAAACACTTTTTTTGAAGACATTTTCAAAAAAAATGCTTCTCAACTTGGAGAAGCTTGGTCAAATAGGCTATTAGCCAATTGTGATAAACAATCTAACTAGTCAATCAGCTAGACTTGTAAACACTTGGTAAATATTGTTGTCAACAACATTCTAAACTGAATATGATATGCAAAGACGTTACCATTACTTCACAACTTTGGAAACAACATAAAGAGCGATGCGTTCTTAGCTTAGCCTTTAGGGAACAGTAAGTACCATACCGAATTAAACCAGAACAAGAAGCAAATAAAGATGCTCTGTAAAGGGCCAGCATTAAATTGACCTTCTCATTTTAACACAATGCAGAAAGATAACAAGAGCAGCAACAGGCAGAAGTTGAATAACAAAATCCCTTGATAAGAACGTTGGAACTTGGGCTTCCAAGCCAAGTCGCTAAACTGAAGAGCAGCTATTTTCAGGACCCTTTAAGTGACACTAAGTTTGTGAAGCACAACGCCTAGTACTCCAAAATATATGGAATTGGAGCAAGTTTACAAAATCATTTTTTAGAACTAACTTCTATCAAGTTTTACTCTACAATTTTTAAATTAGCAATCCAATCAGAAAAAAGAAATTCAAAATCTATCACATTGATTCCATTTTTTACTTAACATATTGCTAATATTAGTAAAAACTTGATAGGAGTTAATTTTTAAAAGTTATTTTGTGAACTTACTACTTTAATTCTATATATTTCTTTTAGAGAAAATGGTCATCTATGTTATGGAAATTACTCAAGAAGGTCAGTTTTATTTTTATTAGGACAATAAAATCATTCTTGTTTGCCTATAATCTCAAAAGGTCACTACTCACACTCTCCCACTAGAATCATTTGTCATGTCATTTAAAATACATATTTATACAAGAATAACCTATTTTTGGAATTTTTTTCCAGGATAATAAAATCACTCATGTGCATCCTTTTTTTAGTGGTGATCTCTACTACTCTTGTGGCAATTTTATTCTTTAATGTGACAATTTTTAAGGATCGTCATAAATAATTTTCAATCACAGTACTAGTTTCATAGATTTTAAGGACCTCACAAATGTCTTTTGCGAGGGATGTGCTAGGGGTAGCGAAGGGTTATTGAGGCAGACATCAAGGCGAGTGGTGGTGGAATGATGCAGTCTAGGAAAAAGTGGAGGCGAAGAAGGTAGCGTTCGCAAAGTTGGCAGGGAGCTCAAGCGAGGATGAGAGGAGAGTGAACAGAGAGAGTTACAAGGTGGCGAGGAAGGAGGCGAAGCTGGCAGTCACGGAGGCCAAGAATGCGGCGTTTGGCCGTATGTACGAGGAATTAGGGGGAAAAGGCGGGGACAAGAAGTTATTTCGGTTGGCTAAAGCAAGGGAGAGGAAGTCTTGGGATGTAGACCAGGTGAGGTGCATCAAAGACGATGATGGTAAAGTTCTGATGGGGGAGTCCCAGATTAAGCAGAGGTGGCAGTCGTACTTCTGGGGTCTCCTTAACGAAGAGGGGGATCGGGATATAGAGCTAGGGGAGCTGGGCCATTCAGAAAGTCGTCGCGACCTTGGGTATTGCAGGTGCATTAGGCTGGAGGAGGTCGTGGGGGCGTTGCGTAGGATGAGTAGGGGTAGAGCGACCGGGCCGGACAAAATTTTGGTGGAGTTCTGGAAAGGTGTGGGTAGGTCATGATTGGAGTGGCTGACTGGTTTGTTAATGAAATTTTTAAGACTAAGAGGATGCCGGAGGAGTGGAGGTGGAGTACGGTGGTGCCCTTGTATAAGAAGGGCAGAGGTGATATCCAGTGTTGTAACAACTATAGGGGTATCAAATTACTAAGTCATACCATGAAAGTCAGGGAGCGGGTGGTTGAGGCGAGGGTGAGGAAGACGACGTCTATATCCGAGAACCAGTTTGGTCTCATGCTGGGTCGCTCCGCTACGAAAGCTATCCACCTTGTTAGGAGATTGGTGGAACAGTTCCGGGATAAGAAGGACATGCACATGGTGTTTATTGACTTGGAGAAAGCGTATAACAAGGTCCCTAGAGAGGTGTTGTGGAGATGTCTGGAGGCAAAGGGCGTGCCGGAGGCCTACATCAGAGCGATCAAGGACATGTACGATGGAGCTAAGACTAGGGTTAGGACGGTGGGAGGCGACTCAGACCATTTCCCGGTAGTTATGGGGCTTCATCAAGGATCTGCGCTTAGCCCATTCCTATTTGCCTTGGTGATGGATGCACTAAACACACCATATTCAAGGGGATGTGCCATGGTGTATGTTATTTGCTGATGACATAGTTCTGATTGACGAAACGAGGGTCGATGTTAACGAGAGGCTAGAGGTCTGTAGACAGACCCTCGAGTCTAAGGGTTTCAAATTGAGCAGGTCTAAGACAGAGTACCTGGAGTGCAAGTTTAGCGCCGAGTCGAGTGAAGTAGGCAGGNGATCGGCGAGGACATCACTCACCGTATAGGGGCGGGTTGGTTGAAATGGAGGCTTGCATCAGGAGTCTTGTGTGACAAGAAAGTGCCATCGAAACTCAAGGGTGTTTTATAGAGATGTGGTCAGACCGGCCATGTTGTATGGGGCAGAGTGCTGGCCGGTTAAGAACTCCCATATTCAGAGGATGAAGGTAGCGGAGATGAGGATGTTCAGGTGGATGTGTGGGCACACTAGGATAGATAGGATTAGGAATGAAGATATTCGAGCGAAGATGGGCGTGGCCCCGGTGGACGAGAAGATGCGGGAAGCGACTCAGATGGTTCGGGCACGTGCGGAGGAGAAGGCTTGATGCCCCGGTGAGGAGATGTGAGCGGCTGGCGGTGGTTGGCTCGAGCAGAGGTAGAGGGCGGCTTAAGAAATATTGGGGGAGGTGATTAGGCAGGACATGGCAAGAAAGCGAATTTCCGAGGGCATTGCCCTTGATAGGAAGGTTTGGAGGTCTAGCATCAGGGTTGTAGGATAGGCGGTACCAGAGCTTTTCTTTCTTCATCTCCGGGGTGAAGGGGGTTGGGTAGGGTGTACCTTAGATGGCTTGCGGATTTTATAGAGCTCCGGACGGTATTTCTGGCTAATACCCTTGCATGGTATTTATTTTATGATTTTCATACTTAGGCTATTATTTCTGCGATTTCTGTTGGAGTTACTAATGAATTGCCTTTGCTTTTCTTCTTTTATTTTCCTGTGTTGTGGGTTGATTGGAAACAGTCTCTCTGCCTTATCGGGGTAGGGGTAAGGTCTGCGTACGCATTACCCTCCCCAGACCCCACTTTGTGGGACTTTACTGGGTAGTTGTTGTTGTTGTTGTTTTTTCGTTCGTTCTGGTGCTTGACAGCCTTATTTCTTGTTAGTGCTTTGAGGTAATTTTTTTAACGATATTTGGTATTCATTTTGTCATTCTGACCCAGCCAAACTAGTTTTTATTCTTTTTAACTTGATTTTATTTCGTCGGGCTGAAAATTTGAAAGTTTGAGCAGCTCTTGTCTATTACAGTTTACAGGTCAAGCTTCAAATTATGTATCACAGGACTTCGATTAATAATTTGCCCCAACTGTCAAAACCTCCCGCTACGGTAATTACCTCTCCTAATTACTACCAAAATCTTATATTGCCTTAATGACCATTATCATAATAAGCTTTTGAAAAGTGATCCTTGAAAAACAGTCATTTAACATATATTTTGGATCTTTGATCAAATTGTTGTAGGCTAGAGAATAGGTTATTCCTGTATAAATAGGTATGGTAAATGACATGGCAAATGATTCTAGTGAGTGAGTAGTGACCTTTTGAGATATATAGGCAAACATGAGTGATTTTATTGTCCTAAAAAATATAAAAATGACTTTCTTGAGTAATTTCTATAACATGGATGACCATCTATGGAATTGACTCATTTCTTTTACTACAGAACACTAAAAAAATGGATCTTAACCGGCGCAAATTCCTTCTAACATATATCCTTGGTGGAAAGGCCAGCTAAACAAGTGTGGACTGAAGTTTCCAAAACAGAGTGTAGTAATAAAAATTACTCAGAGTATCTCACCAGCACGTATAAATCTCACCAGCACGTATAAAGAAGACATGGCTGGCTATACACTTGGCGACTTCTTGTTGAGCAAACAACAAGAAGTTGGCCACTGGATTACAGTGTTGCAATTGACCAGTGAAGATAAGGTTAAAATGCCTCCCATGCCCACGGAGCCTATAAACCCAATTAATATGTTACTCCATTAACTTCTTCTCAACCTCACTTATAGCTTGTTTGGCCAAGCTTCTCGAAACCCTTAAAAAAAAGTGCTTTTATTTCAAAATTGAAGTGTTCGGCCAAGCTTTTAGAAAGAAGAAAAATGCTTTGAGTAGAAGCAGAAGTAGTTTTGGAAAAGAGAAAAAAGTAGTTTCTTCCCCAAAGCATTTTTAGTTCTTAATTCTTAATTCTTTTCACAGAATCACAATGGTAAGACTACTGCCAATTGGAGTTGGAACAAGATTTCTAGAGTTGGCAAGACTACAGACTCAAAGTTTGTTATTCCTTTCTAGATCTTTCTGCTCTAGCATGTAACGTCCCTATCTCTTAGATTGACACAATGGAATTAGTCTCTACTTTTAGTGTGTGATTGTTTCTTCACCGGCTTCCATACATTAGCAACTCCTACCTTCTATTTCAATTTTCAACAGCGTCCGATAAATTAGTTTAGTGTATCCACTTTCATTGAGCAAAACTTTTCCCTTATTATATAAGTTCATTCATTTCTCCTGCTCTTTTCTTTTTTTTCCTTTTTAAAGTGGCAGTATAACAGAAGTCTATATAGAATTATAACGCATTGACTTGTTCATAGCAAAGCAACAGGGACGGGCATGTGGGTTGCCAATTGCTTGAGAGCTTTTTCGAAGAACAAATTTAAGTTGACCATAGTGTTTAAATTCAGAAGAAGGTACAGCTTGGACTCCTTAGAAGGAACATTTACCTGTAAAAATGGAGCCACATAATAGAATCAGATAATTTATCATGTCTCGGCCCTTTAAAAGCTACATATCATCTTCAGGTCTCAAGCTTAGATCAGGGGAATTCTCCAAAAGTGAACATAAAGGTCCTGCCCCTATTCCTGCCATTCAACAAGAGGTATATTCAATTTAATCTCCTACCCAAATTGATGTGCCATTTTAATTACTTTTCCAATTCTGCCACATTTGAAAAAGAGCAAGAGGTAGAGAAGAAATAAATAACAGTTGTTATAGTAACAAATAGGAATTGAAGGATATGTATCTAAAATTGTGTCCTTTAGACCTTGAATCTCTTCCGCCTTCCTTCCTCAGAACTAAATTGAGAGACTCGCGAGTGATGTCTATGAACTTCATCTCTTTCTTCCACTCCTCTTGTTGGCATTCTCTTTCTTTCTTCTATTTGATGTCTAGCATCTTGGAAGAATCCAACCTTATCCCAAATCACGTCATAATCAGCTCTGAGTCGTGATCCTTGCTGCACAATTATCAATCACGTGAATAACCAAAAAACAATAGCATCAAATGAAAATCAATTTCTCTGAAGAATCAGCAGAATGTGTCATTACAATTGGAGTACATAAGATCTACTTTGGCGGTTGAGCAACAACACCATCAAGAATTGTAAACTACGAATATGAATGCATAAGCACAATCAAAAGTACTCCTCTGTCCCATTTTTTTATATAAAGATGTTTGATTGAGCATGGAGTTTAAGAAAGAAAGCAAGACTCTTCAAAGTTGTGATCTAAAACATGCCAGACACTTTGTGGCTATAAAATCATGAAGGGTAAAATGAGATGTTTAAAGTCAGATTATCACCTACCTAAGTAGGGAAAGGTGTCATTCTTTTTGGGAAAGACTAAAACGAAAAGTGTCACATAAAATCAGATAGAGGGAGTATGTGGAGTATGTAAGCACCGCAAAAATTTGTAACACTTATTAAAGCGTTATACTTTTTGATGAAAACTTACAAAAGCAATAGTAGAGTAGTGCCTAATTGCTTATACATATATCCGAGCACATGTTAGATATTTCATTCATAAACGTCTTTGTGTGCTGATGAACGACTAACTCTATAAAGTACATTTCTCCAATATGTTTCGACAGAGCATCAATTACGATGTAGACACACCTCAAATTTTTCTTCTTTTCAGATATGTAAAAACAATTCATTTCTTTTGGCAGAGCAACAGCTTCCTGTCAGAGTGCCAAGGGTGCTAACTATAGGAAAAAGTAAAAACAATAGACTGATGTTCCAACAAATATACCTTTTGCAATGAGCGACCACACAAAACCTTCAAGGCATCACAGAAGTCATTGTGCTTCTCAAACCGCACTACAATCTTACAATGAAGACCAGAAACAATGTCTCCTTCATCTGCATCGTCACCTATACTATTATCCTCAGCAACATGAAGATTCCTATCCAAGAAAAAGATGAGATAAGCAAAATAAAGGAAGATAGCATTACCCAAGAAAATATTTGTACAAATACGTGATAAGCTTAAGAGCTAAAATCTGGAAAGCAACCATGAAAGACCAGCCAGTTTCTTTCCTTTCCCATCTTTTCGTGGATAAGTGCTACTGAAGATAAATAAGGGCATAATATACATTATACCCTCTCAAGAGAAGGAAGAGATTAGAGATAGGTAACACCATCAATGAATAAAAAACTTTCCAAAACTTTTGGTAGGCATCTATATTGCTGGTTAGAACTCTTCTAAGAAATGGTAAAAAAAAGCACTTGACACGTTAAGTGCGCGAATATACAGGAAGCAGCTGCAAGTACTAATGACCAAATAGACAGCAATCAACTTCATAACCAACAATGTTTTTAAAAGTGAAAAGCGAAAAAGAGCGACAAGGTACATGAGGCTTAAAGCGAAAAGAGAAGTGAAGCACACACTTCTCTAAAATGCACAGCCTTCACCCATGAAGTGATAAACCCTTGCTTCATATTGTTAGGATTTTGCCCTGAATTTCTAATTCTATTAGGACTCTTTTTCTTGAAGGAATGGAAAAAGACTCCTAAAAGGATTAAATCTCCTTAATATGTCTTATCCTTTTCTTGGAAGACAAGTTTTGCACATCTATAAATAAGGACCTCTACTTCTCACAAAAAAAGGAACAACAAAAACATCCACAATGTAGTCATTAAAGCGTTTTGTTTAGAGGGAGATTTTTCTCTCGATAGTTTTTCTTCTTTTATATTACTTTTATCATATGTAGATCAATTGATCAAACCATTATAAAATATTATGCTTAGTTTAGTATATTTTTCTTTTGTCGTCATGATTTATCGTCCATCAAGTTTTGTATTGTTAGTTTCCGCATGCACCATGTTATTTCAATCCCAACACATATTGCTCATTGCAAGTGACAAGCGATGACTTCCAATAAGAGTGATAACCAACATTTCAAAATGTCAAACAAGTAGTCAAATAGATAACTTTTTCTTTGGTAAACAGTCAAATAAATAATAATAATAATAATAATAATAATAATAAACGAGGAACAGCACGCACCTTATCTTTCCAAGTGCAGAAAATATTGTGTGAGTAACCAGCATTGAGGGCTTGGATGAGACCCTCGTCTCTGCGAACCATCGTGATGGCATACCTTTCAACACGATTGTATCTGGCTGCATCCTTCCACTCCTCTGATATCCTGTAAAGAAGAAAATCGGAGACACAATCATTTCAAGGAACCAACCTGGTAACAAAACATGGACCATTTACATTGCCGCGTCATATCACGCAGGCATGATTACACCAACAATTTTAGTGAGGACCACCAAGTATTCTGAGCTTGGTCAAAATAAAAACCCGTCCAGAAGCTTTGAAAGTATTAGGCTAAGGGAGCTCATGTTGTTAGCAGTTTCAGCTTCTTACCCTCTATGTACAACTTCAGAAACATATGGTCTGCCATTTACACCACATAACTTAAAAGTCTTTTGCTTTAGCATGTATTCTTCTTAGCTCCTCATTTCAAATTTAAATCCAGATTTTTCTAACTATCACATTTCATTGATCACTTTCCAGGCAGATGGACTTCTACATTGTAGAAAAGTCCTAGAGACCAGTGAAAACAGACTATTATTCTTCTTATTTAAAATGAATAAAACCAAGTTTCTTCACTATTCTTGCTTTTTCTTCTCCGGCTACTAGAACAAGGAAGCATACATCAATAAACAACTCTTCTCCAAAAAATTGAACAAAAAAATCGGGGGTGGGGCGTGTGGTCGTAATGATAATAGAACTGACAGCACACAGGATGTTATAGCTGCATTCAGCTGCACCATAACAAAAACTACTAGTGTGCTTCAGCCCCAAACAATTTGGTCAACTATATGCACAATTCGTTCCGCTCCATCGGATTCTTTCAAAGGGTTTCTACATTTTCTTTTAACATACGACTCTCTAAACAACACTAAACATAAAGTAAGTGTCTGCATTATATCCACAATACTAAAAATATATAAAATATTTACTAACCACGAGCACCAAAAGCAATAATCTCTTCCCACTCCTTCCGCATTCCTCCAAAATCATCAGACACCGGCACAGCTACATCCAGTTTAAACTTAGTACCTTCCAAACTCAACTCAATTCCATCCAACTTTTCCACAAACCCTCTCCTCCATTCCAGAAACTTCTTATCAGCTCTCTCCACATCATCCTCAGTTTCACCAATCACCTTCAACAGAAACCTCAAGTCATGAACAAAAAGGCGGCCGCGAGCCACCGGCTCCTCACGCTTGCGCTTGTTGAGGTCTTTGAATCTCCTAATTTCGAGGTCTTCTTCAGGAACAGTGACGGAGAATGAGGATTTGATGTAATCGATCAGTGATCGCTTGAACTTCCATTCGTCGATCGGAGAAACAGACTTGTCGGCGCGGTAGATTGTTAAGAGAAGCTTAATGCGTGGGACTAAAGAGAGTCCGCTTTCCAGTTCTAGGGTTTCGGTTGGCCGGAGAGTGTTCAACGGTTTATTGCTCATTGTCTCCGGTTAGCCTTCGGTCAGCTCAGCTGAGACTTGAGATATTTAGAGTTGGACTTGCGGCAGTGCCTTTTGTACTTTTAATTAATGACGACGGTAAGGTCAAAGTCATAAATTGATACAATGACGTTATAGCCGGTGTAGAGCCAAAATTGAAGTAAGGTTTAGGTTCAGGAATGAAAATGTGTTTGGACATACGATTTCAAAATATATTTATCAAATTTATTTTGGAAAAATATGTGTATTATTAGGGATTTGGCCCAAAACTATTTGGGATTTAGGATTTTCTCAAAATATAGGTAAAATTTATGGTCAAATATGTATTTGTCAAATAAAATCCAAATTTATTTTGGCAAAATCTATGGCCAAACGGGTCCTAAATTAACTCTAATTTAACGAAGGAAGGAATAAAAAATGTTAACAAAATTCTTTTTAGGGTCAAATATTATGTTCAAGTGCGCAATAAAAACTACTATCAAATTATTAAGAAGTAGGTCTTTTGTTTATTTATCATTTTAGATCAAAAACTAACTCGGAGACATTAAGGAATGGGAGTAGTTGGGTGTTGATGATATTTGGAGTTCATGAACTAGTTATCGAGCTAAGAAGATAATTACAGAAGTCAATGACTTTATATGATAGTGGTAAAGTATACACACAAAGGCTAGAACATCAAGCATTTCGCGTTCACGCAAGTATACATACAGAAAATACAAATTAGCATTAATTAACAGGCTTATTATCCACCAAATTTTGAACTGTGCATGATCCCGAAAATTTCTCGGTCGTTACAAAAATTAGCAAGACCAACTTACTAGTATGAATTATTTAGGACCCGTTTGGCCATAGATTTTGTCAAAATAAACTTGGATTTTATTTGACAAACACATGTTTGGCCATAAATTTTGCTTATATTTTGGCAAATTCCAAGTCCCAAATCCCAAATCTCTCATAGTACACATGTTTTTTCAAAATAAATTTGGAAAATATATTTTGAAAACATATGTCCAAACACATTTTCATCTTCAAGTCAAACTGCACACATTTTCCTAGAATAAATTTTGTTCTATTTTATTTATTCAAGTGAAGGTTGATGAAAGATTTGTCCTGAAAATACAAACAGAAGGGTGGAAAAACACAGAATAAAAGAGATTTATCTTTTTCTCTTCATTTGCCAAGTACTTGCACTGTAAATGTTTAGTGCTTTGGGTGTGGACTGAAGCAAAAGAAGTGTGAGATCCAGATATCATGTGAATCCAGTTGTGTTCATATTAGGTCCAAAAACCAGCACCAATATGTTCTCTAATTGTTATATACACAGTACACTGATGCAGAATACAGCACGTGGTAATTAATACTACTATGCAGAATTGGAGATCAAGGTACCAAGGCCAGTCCATTAATTTGTGTGCGATATAACATCGTTAGATACTATTCCATTCATTATCAAAACTCTATAGAACTAAATGATAGAGCTCTCTTGGATTGCTTCACTCATTGCTTTCGCTATTTGTCTGGATTGCTTTACTGATACTGGATGGAGGCTGTAGTCAAGTTTTTGTTTTCTGCCTTAAATTACTACTCTTTATCAGACAAAACTTTGAACTGGAGCAGAAAGCTTCAACTCATGTGCAGCTTGGAAAAAATCTGCTGCTTGCTGTAGTGAGCCTTCCATCTTTGCTAGCATTCCAAGGTTAAACCATGCATCATGATTTGTAGGTTCTAATCGCAGAGCATTCATTAAAAAGCTTCTAGCAATAGGGACTGTGTCGTCGCCCATCTTCATTAGCACTTGAGCTGTAGAAACAATACTGGGGATATAATCTGGTTCTATTGATAGAGAAATTGAAAATGCAACAAGTGCTTCCTTATCTCTTGCTTTGGCTTGAAATAGTGTACCTATAGGTATTCAGAGAACAATGTTTAGTTACTGGTAAGAAAGCGACAGGCAATACAACTAAACTTCTTTTTTTTTTTAGTTAGACCTGTTGCATGCCAATTCCGAGGGCAGTAAAATTGAATTGCTTTGGCTTTGTTTATACATATTTCGGCATCACGCCATGACTCTAGATCTGTGTATAAACTTGATAAATCAAGCCATGCTTCAACTTCCAATCTTCTCTGAGATGTTACCTGCAAACCAAACAAAGATAATTACGATCTCTACTCTCCTTCCAAATATTGCTTTACGAATCAGATTCTGTGGATTTTATACATCATATTGTCAGAATTAACCTATTCAAGTGGAAACATTTTTCTCTAGAGGAAGAAGTTAGTAACATCTTGTGTACCTCATCATCTGTCGTGGACTCCTTTTGTGCTTGAATCAAAGCCAACAGAATCCTGTACGTCTCTATGGCTTGCTTGGGCTGTTGTTGAGCTATTTGCAGGACAGCTTTTAATCTGAGATATTCCATCTGGTCAATCTTTCCAGTCTCATCGAAAGCAAGATCAACTATGGCTTCCGCATCTTTGAATCTTTGCTCTGCGGAAACAACTAAAGCCAACAATTTCCAAGCTCTAGTCGTGCTTCCAGCCACCATTTCTGAGTACCGCATTCCATTATTAAAAGCTGGAGTTAAATTTCTTTGGATGGAATTTTCCAATCCTAGACAAAACAAAATTTCTGGATCCTCCTTGCAAGTTGCAAAAGCGGAGTTTAAGGCCGCTAATGCTTCTCTTTGGCAGAAATTTCTTTCAAAATCTGAAATGGAAACTCTTGCAGCATTTCCATAGCAGATCCCAAGAAGTTTATGAGCCTGGACTAGGAAATGTTGGTTCTGATTTTTCGCCAAGTTGAGTGCTGCACGAGCAAAATTTACCCCCTCATGGGCTTGCTGCAGATCCTGAGAACACAGCTTTGCTCCCAACAAGAGAGACGGAATATGAGGTTCTTGGTTGGCTTCTGAACATTGAGAAACTTTCTTGACAAGATTCAACGCTGTATCATTCTGACCTGCAGCACTGTAACAAAGCGCAAGAAGATACCATCTCTCAGCTCGGGTATAGATTCCTGGTAAAACCTGCTCAATATGATCTGCAACAGACTCAGAGTGGCCGGAAATTGTCAGTGCGAAAGTCAGATGATTCATTATTTCAGAATCCCATTCTATTTGACCATTTAGCATTTTTCTCATGAGCACAAACAACAAGAGAATTGCTTCCTCCAAATTATTTTTTGGGGCGGTCGAACCCCACACTTGAAATTGAGCAGGAACCTCAACTTCAACCCCTCCAAAGAGTAAAGTGGCGGCTAAGTCCTTTTGTATACAGGCCAATCTTTGGGAATCCAAATTCCATGGCTTGACTAGAGCCCTTCGATATGCAAGCACGGCTTCATCCAAATACCCTGCTTGTATCCATAACTTTGGAAGTAACTCAAGCGCTTTATGAAACATCTCCAGCAACTTACAGTCTTCAGAAATCCCCTCTGGTATTCCATTCGGCAATGCTGAATCGACAACATCCAATATCATCTTGCATTCCTTAGCAGCATCTAAGGAGTTAAAACCATGCAAATACATCAGCACTAAAAAGCAGACAACACCCTATTTCAACCAATTAATATAGCGTTTATCAAATCAAACAACAGGTAGTGCAAAAGCGATGATAGCCTATAGAACTAAGATATGACAAAATATTTTCATCTAATAACACTTTGTTGCTAAAGCGATAGTACAACGAAGTAGCATCAGAAGAAGTGGCTTTACCTTTGATTCGGCTGAGCTCCTCTAAAGATTTAGCTTTCAGTAAAATTGCTTCAAGAAGTAGACTCACTGAATGCAGTGACATCACACCAGCAGGCACAATATCACATTTGGAGCGCGGTTTTAAAGGCCTCGTTCTCTCAGCAATGGCCTTAGACATTCTCGACGATAGGGTTCTAATATCTATTCCCTGAAACACATGAAGAGCAGCATCAAAATTCCCTCTTTGGTATTCTAGTCTCCCCAGCAATGCTCTTGCTTCCTGCAGCCCAACAACAAAAAGAGCAAAATCAATCATTTATCCCTCAATTCCAAACTAGACAGGGTCGGCTATATGAATCATCTATACTTTCATTCCAATGCAAAATCAGTTATACAACAACAACAACCCAGTATAATCCCACAAGTGGGTCTGGGGAGGGTAGTCTGTACGCAGACGCTACCCCTACCCTATGGTAGAAAGGTGACTCGAACTCACAACTTCGGGTTGGAAGTGGAGAGTGCTTACTATGAGAGCAAACCACGTTGTCACTTATAAAGAGGGCTAATATGTCAATAAAAGTAGATGATTTGTGTAGGGGGGTATTACCTCATAATTCAAGGAAAGTGCCTCTTTTAAAGTTGATTCAACTTCATCAACTTGAGCATCTTCAAGTTTTGAATCCCAATCAACTGTTCCAGTTCTTGAAGAAAGGCCACTGGCTGAGAAATCCCTAGTGGCCAATGACTCTGGAGACTGTGGTGGTGGCTCATCAAATTTGAATTGCTCTCCTGAACAAGCACACAACATCTTCTCCAAAAACCAGCAAATTTCAAAATTTTCACACTTTTCTCTCCAAGAATCTTACTTTAGGTCCACTTCTTGAAAAAAGATTAAATCTTTAGTACCCTTTCACCTCCTGGGCTGAAATATGCGAAATATCAAGAAAAAAGCCAAATTTGAAAGGAAAGGGTAAATGCAATATTGGATCAGATCAAGAATTGATGTGGCAAAAAGATTCTTATCAGAAAAGGGAAAGGTAATCTGAAACATCCAAAAGATTACAAATATACAAAATAGAAAAGCACTGAAAAAAGTATCCTAAGGAAACTCCTTAAAACCCAATGAAACAGAAGGAATAAGGAACAGAAATTAAAGAAGACAAACAACAAAATGACAACAAATTTTGATAACACAAAGCAGAGTAGTGAAAAAGGGCTAGACAAACAAGAGAATAAAGCATTGAGCTTACCATAAATATAGAAAACTAATTTGTTTTACATGCATTGTTTTAAGTAGTAGAAATAGTCATGAAAGCAACTTTTATAGAACAGTCACTGTTTATAGCTTCAGAATTACTGTTATAGATTATGATATTATGGGGTTTAAAGAACTAAGTAGAATGGTCCATATTTGAATTTTTCTTTTTTGTTCTTTAGTTTAGTGTAGTATTCATATTTTAATAATTTGTCTGGAAGCTGACATGGTGGGAGTACAGATAGTTTTTAGATAGGTAAAAAGCATGGGTAGGGGGGGGGCAAAAGTGGTTGCAGAGTCGTAGCTGTTTGTAGATTCTCTGTTTCCTTGTTCCATCTTGTTTTTCTATTTCTTTTTTTGTTTTAAGTGGGAAGGGGGTGTTTTGACAGATATACGTAGTCTTAGGGATCGTTTGTTAGAGGGAAGGGGATTATTTATTCCGAAATTAAATTTAAGATGAGTTTATTTCACGTTTGGTTGGGACAAAATCACAGTATAATTTATTCGTGAATTGGTTATTCGAGGATTGTAGTGTTAATTTTATCCCTACGAAACTATGGAATAACAATTCTCAGATAACTAATCCGAACAGTATAATTATTTCCGACAAAACAATCCCTTAGAGATCAAAATGGCAATGAAATTGGGGTGCAATGGTTATAATATAGGGAGCCAAAGACCTCATGGTATAGTTTGGTGGATCGAGATATGACCAATAAGTAATTATTTATTCCCACTCAATGTTTATATTTAATTTAAAATTTTAATCTTAGCAGTCAAAATTTGATCTGAAATACATATCACTTGATCGTGAATAAGTACCATATATATGAATAAAATGTGCATGTCGTACATTCATTAATTTGATCTAAAAACTTCGGGCAAATTGAAAGAATGAAGGAAAAATGTGGAACTTTTTTTTGTATTTCTGATTGATTTCTTTCTGTACAAGCTATGTATCTTTATACAAGTATATTCCTAGTAAAAGAAAATAGAAATAGAAAAAGCCTATAGTATTTGTACACTTGTCATGTTTGTACTAGACCAAGGGGATCGAGGCAGTGGATTGTGAATCCGCCACGCACGGGTTCAATCCCTATCGTTCGCCCATCAATAAATGGACCGTTTGTTTCGGAGACACAAGACAAACCTAGAAAGAATTTATTCTGCAAGTCATCTCGAGGCTTTCAAACGCATCCAGCCAATTGGTATCCGATTGAAAGATAGAAAGCATAGACTCGTGTCGCCTACATGCTGAAAGCAAAAATGGAATAATCGATCATGAATTCTATGACGTTTTTAAGACCTCACTAATCAGCCAACCACTTTTTAGTTCATAATGAATGAACACATAACATAATAACCAACTAATATTCCTTTTTATCTCTCGTACGTGTGAACCTTTTTACATGTGTGAGAAGGTTCTAAATTTACATGGTGCAGATTTGACCTATCAAGACCAACTTTAGATGCTAGGATGATGCCATTTGTCCCTTCGGATTCGAGACCATATGACATATCCCACTTTGTTTCCGAATTCATCACATCTTTCTTCTTCTCTTCTTCTCAGCTTTGTGAGCACCCATAACATCCCCCCTCAAGTTGGAGGGGAACGACGAGATCCCCAACTTGCTAAGAATCGAGCTATGGGAAGGCCCTGACAGCGGCTTGGTAAATAGATTGGCAAATTGAGATTTTGACGGCACAAAAGAAAGGGAAATGAGCCCGGAAAGAAATTGTTGTCGAACAAAGTGGAAATCAAACTCCATATGTTTGGTACGCTCATGAAACACGGGGTTCCGTGCAATATGAATGGCAAATTGACTATCGGAGAGGACATGGACTGGCAATGAAGGTGGTACGGGAAGATCGTCAAGAAGACAAGTGAGTCGTGTTAATTATACGACAACCTTGCGCATTGAATGATATTCTGCCTCAGCAGAGGAAAAGACAAAGAAGCATGTTTCTTTGATTTCCATGAAATAGGAGATCCACCAAGTGCAATACATAAACCACTAACAGAACGTTTGGTTTCTGGACATGAAGCCTAATGACGTCCAAATCCACTACTAAAAAGTAAATGGACACGGTCGCATGCAATATAAATTACCCAACTATGAGTCAGGGTCGAATCCCGCAGAGAACAATATGTAGACGATTAGGAATGTAAGAGAATTATCACTTATGGTGCAATGCCAAACACTTAGAATTTAGTTTATGAAAAATATTATAACTAAATGCAAAAATGTAAACTAACCTAGAAAGTAAGTAAATGATCAATGGCTACAAGTATGGACGCATCGGGAATTACACTCAAGTAACAATCTAATGTATTTTACGATTTTACAAATATGAGCGAGTTTATGTTAATTAGCCACGGATAATAATTCTCAATTAGCTTCTTCCGAAGACTAACAAGACGTCCTAATTGAATTATCCCTAACACAATTAAGAGATTAGGCACACACGTATATGTCTACAAGTAGTCCAATCATATTCTTAGGTAGAATCTATAAAATGAGGGTTAAAACCTCAAGTTCTTGTTAATTAATCTTTCCCAACCTCAAATTATCTTTCCCAAAATTAATTCGAAGTAAATGGGTGAGTCCTAGGGTTAGCTAATCCCTTTGGAAACATTAAAGAACAAGAATAATTAAAGAAACAATAACTCACTTCATAATAAGCAGAAATCATTCAATACATAAGCACAACAAGGTATTTGATTCACACTTTAAACATGAATATTTCCATAAACAAGATTAAGTGTTGGAAATAAATACTACACACTTAAATATTCAATACAAAGCAGGGAAATGAAGAAATGAACATAAATGTGTAAGAAATTCTCAACCACAAGCTTTAAATCTTCAAGACCCAAGTGTGTGTGCAAACCCTAGCTTCCAAAACTTGTTCTCCTCTACAAAAATGTAAAATATTATGTCCAAAGATGTAAAAGTTGTCCAAAATATCTGCTAGGTTGAGTCTTAATTGGTTTGAGGATCAAAAACGTAAAATACCATTTCTTCCCAGAACCACCCAGAAAATGTGCTATGCGTTCGCGTCCGTACACACGCGTTCGCAATGCATAACTTCTCTTAGGTACGCGATCGCGTACTCTATCTCGCGTTCGCATAGATTAGTTGACTAGTCGCTGACCAGGATTTCTCCTTCGCGTTAGCCTTGATACACACGCGTTCACATAGCGTTTCCTTCATTGACTTATGCGATCGCGTACAGACTCTTGCGATCACATAGAGTAAAACTGGCAGCAGTCCATTTCTTCCAATTTAACACATTTTGACTTGTTTTCTTTCGTATCTTCTCCAAATCATATGATACCTGCAATATGCCAATAAACCTCAGAAAATGCCTTAGTTTCTCAACAAAATCATACAAAAGCCTAAGTATTAAGAGGAGATTAGTTGGTAAAATACTAACTTATCAAACCCCCAAACTTAAACGATTGCTTGTCCTCAAGCAATTCAAAAACTCTAAGAACGCCCTTCAATAAAATCATCACTTAAGCTTAATGACATACAAAATACCATTTCAAGTCAAAAAGGGTCAATTTAAACATAATCTAGTGACTGTGGTTGGTACCAACAATTAATCTAAAGCATATAAATCATCAACTTCTCAAAAAATTCATTTCAATTCAAGTGCTTAAACACCACATTAATCAAAGTATCAACCAAGTCATGACACTAAAGCTTCAAAATTTACCTCTCTATCATAATTATCTTCCCTCGCTCATTCCTCCCAATTGAAAATGGGATTAAATTCACAACTCAAATCTCATGTGCCCTCACACTTTAAGAGAGAATCTCAAACTCATAAATTGTAATTCAACACATACATGGGATATCAAATGGAAAGAATTAACTCTCTCTCACACAAAGATATTCAAATGCACAAAAGTAGTACCATAGGCTTGGCCTTCATGTATTCCTCCACTAATGTAGATAAACTTGGTTCAAAATTAATTAGGACTTAAAGGGTTGTAGTTTAGGCTTTTGGTTAAGGTAGGGCAGAATTTGGTAAGAGTGACTCAAAACATCCCTAAGCACTACAATTTTTCAACACTCAAAGTCCACTTAATTCAAGAACTTTCTACCATTTCTTCATTTTTTTATATCACCTAGTATTCCATTTATTCACAATTCCTTAGTATTATTTATTTTTTTGGCCATCTGATTGATAAATTGGCTAGTTTTTCTTGGCAGCCACTGCCAAAAGGCATCTAATGGTGGTCATTTTGACCACAGGGAAAAATATTTCTGTGTAGTCTATCCCCTCTCTTTAAATGTCCCCCATTACCACCAACCTTGCCTTGAGTCTTTAAATTCTCCCATCTGGTTTGTGTTTGACCTTGTAAACCCATTTACAAGGTAGGGCCTTTTTACTAGGTGGCAAGACCACTACATCCTAAGTATGATTTGACTTTAGTGCCTCAATTTCTGAATCATGGCTTCTTGCCAACCAGGGTGCATTGAGTCTTGAGTGAAACTAGTAGGTTCTGAGATTTGTGAAACAGACTGCAACACATGTTGATTTTGTGATGATAAATTATCAAAAGAGCATACATCAGTCACAACAGGATCTGCAAAACAAGATGTAAGGTCAGTGAGGAAAATGTTGTTACAAACAAAATCTTTGAGGTGACTCAACCATTTTGGACTCTCTAGAGAATCTGCTAGGTAAAATAGGTTTGGTGGTTTGAGGAGTAATTCTGGGCAAAGGTGAATTTGAATAATGTGGAGAGGGGGATATGTGGTAGGGACATATGAAAAAGACATGTCATGAGTATAGCTTCTAGGTTCAGGTAGACTGGAAGGAGAGACTGAAGATGAAGGCAATAGGTGAGAAGTTGAAGAGGGATGCATAGAGGGGTTGAGTATAGGATCAAAGAGTAGAAAATCAGGATATAGAGGATCTGGTGAAGAAACAGTATGGAAAATGGTAGTAGGTTGTGTAGAGGTGGATGCAAAGGGAAATCTGTCCTCACAGAAATCAACATCCCTAGACACTATAATCTTCCTAGTGTCCAATTCCAACAAATTATAACCTTTTTGCCCAATGGGATAGCCTAGAAAATCACATGATTTTTCTCTTTGATCAAATTTGCTTCTCCCACTAGACAAAGTAGAAGCATAGCATAAGCAACCAAAAACCTTAAGAGTATCATAAGAGGGAGATTGTTTGAACAACATATAGTAAGGTTTTATTCCTTGAAGAACTTTAGAAGGCATCTTATTAATCAAATGACTAGCAGTCAGTACACACTCTCCACAATAAGTAATAGAAATCTAAGAGTGGAAAAGTAGTGCTCTAGTAGTCTTCAGGATATGTATGTGCTCCCTCTCAACCACTCCATTTTGTTGAGTAGTAGCCACACATGATGTTTGATGAATGATACCCTGAGACTGAAGAAAAGCAGATTCTTGTGTTCCTTTCTCTAGCTCAAAAGCATTGTATGTCCTCATTTGTTTTACCTTGGTATAAAGCTGTCATTCAACCATTGCGAGAAAATTCTTTAAAACCTCAAATGCATTACTTTTGGTGCTCAATAAAAATGTCCAAGTACCCCTAGTAAAGTCATCCACAATAGTTAAGAAATATTTGAAACCATTGTAGGTGGAAACTTTGTAAGGTCCTCATATGTCTACATAAATTAACTCAAATACTTTCTTTGATTTAATTTGACTCAAAGGAAATGGATTTCTAGTTTGCCTAGCTTTGGGACAAATATCACAGAAACATTTAGAATTTGAAAGAAACGGAATAAAGCTGAGGTATCTCATTGATGAAAAAGGCAAATGCCCCAATCTAATGTGCCAAAGAGTTACATTAGAATTTGCATTGGTGGAAAAAGGAAAAGATACTAAACTTTGACTAAAAATATCATGATATGAAACTACATTCTCTTCATTGTTATTCCTAACATTCACTGCATTAGGCTTCAAAAGATATAGTGTCTCTTTTGCTTCACCAAAAACTTGACCTCTCTTCATTGAAGAGGACTGCAACATACATAGAGTAGATGAGAATGGGAGTATGCACTAGAACTGAATAGAGAACCTATTAATAGACAATAAATTATATCTGAAAGTAGGAACATGAAGGACATTTTTCAGAACATAATTTGGCATAATAAAAACCTTCCCAATATGTGTTACTGTGACCTTGAAGGAATTAGGCAGATTTATATGCAAAGGAACAGGAAGTGGAGACAGAGAAACAAAATCATCAAAACACATATGTTCTAAAGCCCCATCGTTTATAATCCATGTACTAGTATTAAAAACTGAAAGACATGTTCCAGAATACCTGATAATAGTACCAATGCATGAGCATTGATATCTGAACTTGGATTTCCTGTATTAGCAATATTGACTTGTTTGATCAGATGAACCAATTGTGTAAACTGATCCTTAGAGAGGTGCTGGTTCAAAACATCAGAATATTTGCTAGCATCATCCCCTTGTTCTCCTGATATAACACCATTACTCCTTAATCCTTATAGTTCCCTGACTTGTTCTTGGATTTGTGAACTTAAAATCCTCTGGAAAATCAATCAATCTGTAACAATATCCCACACTATGTCATGTTTTCTTGCAATTGGTACATGAAAGATTTGGATTAAACTTTGTCTTCTTTTTCTTAGGGAATGATGCCTTTTGTGCTGGATTTCCAGTCTTCTGAAAGCCATTTGCAGTTCTTTGAAACTGCCTTGTGAATTTTTGTTTCCCATTTCTTTGTGGGAAGCTTGTCTATCCTTGAAAATTTGCTTGGTTCACTGCCATGGACGATGAAGTATCAGTGGAGAAAAATGGATTAAAATACACCTCTCTCTGATTTTCATCTTGTAGGATCAATGAGTAAGCATGGCCAATACTGGGTAGAGGGTTCATCATGATATGTTTCCTATAGCCTGACTATATACTTCATTCAACCCCATCAAAAATTGAATGAGTCTTTCATCCTTTTGTGTTTTTTCATGTGCTTTCTTTCCCTCGCAGACACAAAAGCATGTGAATTTAATGTTGCAATTAAGTGAATCTAACTCATCCCATAATCGTTTAAGCTTAGTAAAGTAACTAGCTATGTCACTTGTTCCTTGAGTTAATACAGCTAATTCTTTCTGTAGATGGTACAACTTTGCACCATTCGACTTTACAAATCTATGCTCTATACTGGTCCATAAATTCCTTGCAGATTTGGAGTAGATTACACTGCCTCCATTATCTTTGGAGAGAGAATTCAGCAGCCAGGATGTTACCATGTCATTACATCTACGCCATGGTTGAAAGTTTTTGGTAGTCGGAGTTGGAGCTGGGCAATTCCCATTTATAAAACCTAACTTGTTCTTTGCTGAAAGAGATATTAAGACAGATCTCTCCAACCCTGATACCCCCTTCCATCGAAAACATCATTCACCAAGCTCATTCCAGGTGCATTTGAGGAGTGAAGGAAGTAAGGGTGATTGGATCAAAATTAGGTCCATTTCCAGTTGAAGACCCACTTGCTTAAATTTCAGTTGAATCAGACATGATGAAAAGGGAATGGAGAACAAAAGAAGTGAAAATCATAAGAAAGATGAAGTTGAATTCCCTTGGATCGAGCTACTGCTCTGATACCATGAAAGAATGAAGGAAAAATGTGGATTTTTTTCTGTATTTCTGATTGATTTCTTTCTGTACAAGCTATGTATCTTTATACGAGTATATTCCTATTAAAAGAAAACTACAAATGAAAATAGAAATAGAAAAAGCCTATAGTAATTGTACACTTGTCATGTTTGTACTAGACTAATAATAACAAAATAACCAACTAATATTCCTTCCTATCTCTCATATGTGTGAACCTTTTTACATCTATGAGAAGGTTCTAAATTTACATGGTCAAGATTTGATCTATCAAGACCAACTTTAGAGACTAGGATGCTGCCATTTGTCCCTTCATATTTGATACCATATGACATATCCCACTTTATTTGTCCGAGCTCATCACATCTTTTTTCTTCTCTACTTTGTGAGCACCCATGATGAGATTGATTTCCAACACAAATATGCTCCAATTCATGTGTTTTCCTTAAATTTAAGGAAAAATAGTCAGTCAAAACTAAAAGGAAACGTACATTACCTCGACCTGCTAGGTGTAGTCCTATGATGTCCATTCCTTATTTGATGAATGGCCAGAGCGATGTGACTGAATGGAGGTGCTCGCCCGCTTGGTGTATCGTAGGGGTGTACTTATGACATTGTTCACATTTTTTGACGAAGTCGACGGCTTCTTTTTTCATGATGGGCCAATAATTGCCAGCTTGTATGAGGCACCTGGCGAGGGATCGGTTGTCGGTATGGGCACTGCAGTGGCCTTTTGGTGTCGTCCCAAGCATTTCGCAAAGGGGGCACCGAACATCCTTTTGTATAAGTCGTTGTCGATGATGTTGTACCTAGTTGTCTGCATTCGAAGGTTTTTGGCTTCTTTTTTATCTGGTGGAAGTGTTCTCTCTTGCAAGTAGGTTATAATACGGTTGCGCCAATCCCAAGTTAAGTTTTTGTAGTGTACCTAGAGTTGATCTATCGACGAATGGAGTAATGTGACGACGCTCCCCTTTCCATTTATGCTTTTTGTTGTTGTTGCTAGTTTGGCGAGGTCGTCTGCCTCGCCGTTTTGAGCTCGAGGTATTTGATCGAATTGACATTCGTCGAATTCCGATAGCAGTTTATGGATTTCAGTTTGGTACTTTTGTATATTTTTCTCATTGATCTGGTAAGTCCTTGTGACTTTGTTGACGATGAGTTATGAGTCGCATATAGGGACGACCCATCGTGCTCCATATTTGAGAGCTAGTTTCAGTCCTGCAATCACAGCCTCATACTCGGCCTCGTTGTTAGTCATATTGGGGCATCATATGGACTGGCGTATGACGTCTCCCGCTGGGACCTCGAGTACGATTCCTAGTCCCGAACCTAACGCGTTAGAAACCCTGTCGGTGTATAAGACCCACAGGTCGTGTAGGTGGGGATCAGTACGAGAAGATTCCTTCTCGACTTCAGGCATTATCTTGGCGGTGAAGTCGGCGACGAAGTCGTCTAGTACTTGTGACTTTATCGTCGTTCGCGGCTGATACATGATATCGTGCTCGCTTAGATCGATGACCCATTTGTCCAACCTTCCCGATAGTTCGGGCTTATGTAAAATACTTCTAAGGGGGAAGGTCGTGACCACCGATATGGGATGGCACTGAAAATAAGGTCTAAGCTTTCGTGAAGCTATGACCAGTGCCAGAGCCAACTTTTCGAGGTGGGGATACCTTGTTTCGGCTAGACCAGGGTTTTACTAATATAATAAATTGGCGATTGCGTACCTTTATTTTCACTGACCAGTATTGCACTTATCGCTACTTCTAACATAGCCAACATCAGGAGGCGTTCGCTAGGTTCATTTTTGGCGAGTAGTGGAGGCGGGGTCAGATATGCCTTTAGCTCGCTTAAGGCTTCAACGCATTCCGAGTTCCACTGGAGTCCGTTGTCTTTTTTGAGGATGTTGAAAAATTTGTGGCATCTTTCGGAGGATCGCGAGATGAATCTTGACATGGAGGCTATACGACCGGTCAATTTTTGCCCTTGTTTCTTGATGGCGAGTAGCTCAGGTATTCCTTCAATAGCTATGATCTGGTCGGGGTTGACTTATATGCCTCTTTGTGACACCAGGAAATCGAGGAACTTGCCCGAGGTTACGACGAAGGCACACTTCTTGGGGTTTAGCTTCATGTCGTAGTTCCACAGTATATCGAAGGCTTATTTCAGGTGATCGATATGATCTTCTATCCTTTTTGGATTTGACCAACATATCGTCTATGTATACTTCTATTGTTTTGTCGAGCTGGTCTTTGAACATCTTGGTGACCAGTCTCTAATAGGTTGCTCCCACGTTCTTCAACCCAAATAGAATTACTCTATAGAAATATGTCCCTTGGTGAGTTATGAAAATTATCTTTTCCTGGTATTTCTCCTCCATGAGGATTTGGTTGTAACCCGAATAGGCATCCAAGAAGCTTAGTCGTTCGTGTCCCGCCGTTGCATCAATGAGTTGGTCAATGTGCGACAGCGGAAAGGAGTCTTTTGAGCATGCTTTGTTTAGGTCCGTGAAGTCTACGCACATGTGACACTTCCCTTTCTTCTTCCTCACCATGACCGCATTGGAGACCCATTGGGGATATTTGGATTCTCTGATGGATCCGTTGGCGAGTAGTTTTTCTACCTCCTCACGAACTGTTTCATTGATTGCGGCATTTTCCTTCTCATTTGTCGTACTAGCGGGTAGAATGGATCTACGTTCAGTTTGTGCGTAACGATGTCTTTCGAGATACATGACATATCTGCATGGGAGAAAGTGAATAGGTATGCATTGTTAGTTAGAAATTTATGAAGTTTACTTGGTTCGGAGAGTTTGTGGCCGATGTAAGCCTTTTTGCTGATGTCCGTTTTATCTATTTGAACGGGGTCGAGGTCTTCTACCGTTGACCCTAGGGGTGTTCATGGTTCGGTTTGGATCGGATTTTCCCTAAAAAGAAACCAAACTAAGTGAGTCTATTCTTAAAATATTGGAACCAAACCAAACAAATTAAGTCGGTTTTTAGCATTTCGATTTTTGTCGGTTTTTATCGGTTTTTTATTTTTTTCGGTTATTTGTCGGAGTTTTTCTTAAATATGAGACATACATTACCAATCACATATTTCAGCGACTATATTTTCAACGTAACACTAGCAAACCAATTGCTCTTTGAGAAATCTATCATTTACCATGATATATTGATGATAATTGAATCAAATAGTGATGAATAATTTAAGTTAAAAATCTATTATATATAACATGAATATAATTCTTGTACTTAGCATAAGCAAACTACGAATCAAATTAGAATTTAAAGGCAAATAATTTGATTATTGTAATGCCAAGAACTAGACTCAAAATACAGACGACTAATATGTAGCATAACATTGTAGAAACTTTATATAAAATATACATACATACATACATATATATATATACAAATAGCAACTTCTATAGTCGGTTTGGTTCGGTTTTTTTTCGGAAAAAAACCAAATCCAAAACAAATTTGATCGATTTTTAAAATTCAAAACCAAAAACCAAACCAAACCTAAAAAGTATCGATTTTTTGATCGGTTTGGTTCGGTCATCGGTTTGGTTCGTTTTTTCGGGTTTTTATGAACACCCCTAGTTGACCCCGTAGCCTCCACGATGTCGGGGTCCTTGATGACGTCGGATTTGATCCCTGACTTTGGTAATTGCTATGGTTCTGAGCTTGTTCCCTTCAACTGTTGAGTGTATGTACAATCTTGGGCGATGCAATAGCATTCTTGGGCTGTGCGTTATTCACCTCGAATGCTGAATATCCCCCACGGGGTAGGGAACTTGAGTACGTGATATAGGCTGGATGGAATGACTCTCATGGCTTGTTCCATGTCCGCCGTATGATGGCGTTGTAGGATGTATCCTGGTTCATGATATGGAATGTTGTCTCTAAGGTGACGCCCTCGGCCAGGACGGGCATCGTTATTTCTCCTGAAGTTCTTTCAACTGCATTGTTAAGCCATGTCAGTGTTATGCAGCATGGTACTATCTTATCCTCGAGTCTCATTTGGGTGAGAATTCGGGGGTGGATAATACACGCGCCGCTCCCATCGTCGACCATTATTATTTTTACATCAGAATCTACAATTCGTAAGGTAATAACAAGAGCATCATGGTGAGTGAAAGCCAAACCGTGGGTATCTGACTTATCAGTGATGATACTGTCTTTGAGGTCGTCGTATCATTCATGTGTGATTGACCGCTTTAGTTTATTCGTGGTGGTGAACTTTACATGGTTGATTGCGGCTTCATCGCGCCCGCCGATGATCATTTGGATGGTGCAGGCGGGGGAGGGTGGCTTTGGAGGGCCGTGATGGTGTTATTCTCGTCCTCGACCGAAATTGGCTCTTCCACGGTCGCTCATCAACTCTTTTAAATGTCGGTGATTGAGCATGTTCACCACTTCTTGTCGCAAAGCTATGCATTATTCAGTCTTGTGACCTCGCTCCTGGTGGAACTCGCAAAGAGCATTCGACCTTCTGGTGTTTGGGTTGGACTTCATCTTTTGCGGCCACTTCACCTTCGGGCCGAGCTTCTCTTGTGCGTACACTATCTCTGAAGGGGAAACACAAAAATTGTGAGTAGATAGGAGTGGAGGCATAACTCTCTCGTTTCGTTGAGTCCTTGTATTTGTCCTGGACGGACCTTCCGCGTGGTGAAGAGATGGTGGGATAGTCGTTTCTTACATAAGGTTGGTGTCTGTCCCTGTTGGGGCGTGAGCCTGATTGATCTCTTCGGGCATCATTTCGGTGATCTTGCCTCGACTCTGTTTGGACTAACGTTAGTCGTTGAGTTGGGCCGTTGAGGTCATCCTCATCCTCTCCAACCTTGGCGCAATAAGCGTTGTGGATTTCTTCCAGGTGGTGGGAGGGTATTTCATAAGTCTGCTCAGCAATTTTATGGTCGCTCTCGACCCGTTCCTATTTAGTCCATTTTGAAAGGCCGTCACAACCATCCCTTCAGATATATTTAGCAAGCTCATTCTGACCCTGTTGAATCGGGCGAGGAAGTCCCTGAGTCCCTCGTCAGGCGACTGTCTAACGGTGAATATATCAATTACCTTGGCTTCGGCTTTATTGGCTCCAGCGTGGGCGGTTACAAACTTGTCAGCCATTTCCTCAAACATTGTTATTGATCGTGCTGGTAACTGTGAGTACCACTTTAAGGCTCCCTCTATTAGGGTTTTGCCGAACTTCTTTAGCAATACTGATAGTACATGTTCCTTTGAGAGGTTGTTGCCTTTCAGTGTTGTGACGTAGTGAATTATGAGTGCTGTCATATATTCTCAAATATGGCGGCATTTTGAAAGTTTTGGGTATGGGGTGTGGGGCTGCTTCTTCGATGTATGGTTGTTCGATGAACCGACCGACGTCCCGTTTGGGCAGGAGTTTTTGGGTGTCGGGTATCTTGTCAACCCTTTCCTAGTGTTCTTTTATCTGGTCTCGTAGTATCTTATTTTCATTTTCCATTTCTTCCATTTTCTTTAGTATAGATGCGAGTGCATCATTGCCTGCATCAACAGTGGTGTTAGTGTTACCTGTTGAGCGGGGAGTTGGTTGCTCGGTGTGGCGTTTTGAGTTTCTCCCTGAGTTGGCTTGTCCAGGAAGTTGCTCAGTGTACTTGTCAGCCATGCTTCTAGTAATTTCTTTACTGCTGGTGGGGCTTCCTCGGTTGTGGACGTGGAAGCATCCCTTTCTCGAGTGACTGTCACACTTCCGAGAGGGGGAGGTGAACCGCTCTGTCCTGGCGTGACGCTTGGTGTCACATTTTCTTCTCCTCCACCACCAGCCTCGTTGATGGTGCTCATGAGGTTGGCAGTGACATCTGTTATGGATTTTAGCCTTCTTCTCCTTTTCCTGCCGTTGTTAGTTCGTGCGAACGAAAAAAGATGACTGTTGTACATGCGTTTCTTTTGGATTTAACAGAAACTATAGACTTTAACTAGAAAATCCCCACAGACGGCGCCAAATTGTTTTACCTAAAATATGTTAATCCCTTTTTACACGAGCTAATGAAGGAAATGCAGGGTTAATTCTAGTTAAGCTTAATAACCGTTAGATCTATGAATTTGGTGATGAATGGAATGAGTCTAAGTGTCGCAATAGTAAATGCAAGACAAAGATACGAATGATGATATGTAATGAATACACGAGTGAGTATGCAGATTAAATGCATGCAATGACAATAAATGTAATAATAAAGGATATCTCGCCCCAAATATTAAGTGGTCAGAGTCAATCAACTCTTTGTCAGCAATGCAGACGATAGAAAATGTGGGTGGAATACAAGGCTCTTGGATCTAGTATATGAAAAGGTATCTTCGAACTCGAGAATAAATAGAAAAGACAAGTTTTGTATATTCTTCAATAGTCAATGTTACAAAGTGTTCTTTTAGAAGGTTTCAGATATTTTTTTTCTCTTTTTCTTTTCCTATATACAAGGGGCATTCTTTTGAAACCCTAAAAAAGTACAAGAGAGAGAATATTCTAATCTTCCTGACCTAAATATATTCTATCGTTACTGTCCATTCTTCTGTTCGACCAAACGTCGAGCTCTCTTGAGAAAGGTTCTTCGTCACCAAATATTGACCGACTTAGATCTCGACCACGAT
Source organism: Nicotiana undulata (assembly GCA_005239495.1). Taxonomy (NCBI): domain Eukaryota; kingdom Viridiplantae; phylum Streptophyta; class Magnoliopsida; order Solanales; family Solanaceae; genus Nicotiana; species Nicotiana undulata. Next base: position 41,422 of record ML278665.1, read on the forward strand.
CAACGAAGTCATTAAATTTGATCCAAATTTCAACCAATACAATTATTAATTTAGTATTTTTAAAATGTATATTAAAATTTTTATCTTGAAAATTCTGGATTCGTTTGAATTATGCAGCAGTGTGTTGGTGTATAAATATTGCTGAAAGAAAAAGTATGAACTTTTTTTCTGTCAGATTAACGTCCGCATCTCAATGGTAGAGTAGATTTGTGATATGAAACTTCAATCACGTTTAATAATGCATTTACTTGTCATGGGTTATAAATATTTTTTATTTCTTTTGGTTTTTCCTTATCCCAGGGTCGTATGGTCATTTTCATTTGCTGCGCTAATTATAGGATTCCTGCATGGCAGATGTGAATAGGTGTTAGTATAACTTTTAGGTTGCATGTGACGAATGACAATGCTGACAACAACGTCATGGGGTGAATAATAAGGGATCGTTGGTTTGAATACCGTTTACGACCGTATACATTATATTTATATAAGTTATGTTGTGATAATTAAATTTTTATACCAGCATTATACCTTACCTCATATCAAACGTCCCCTAATTAAAAAATTGCTCTTATCACTTTGAGTTTTCCATCCAGTGTCCGATAACCACATTGAAGCCTGAAAAATATCCGGATTCACACCGCGTAGGGCCCCATTCAAGGGAAACACTCCTTACGTACCAAGGATTTTTCCATACTCAGGGCTCGAACTCGAGACCTTTGATGAAGGGAGGAGCAGCCTCACTGCACCACAACATCCTCTGGTGGTACTTATCACTTGATCATACTTAATACTTAAAATGTACTAATATTAACTATTAAATAGTATAAGTCAGTATAATTTATACTTCAAGATATTTATAAAATATTATAAAAGTATGATCGTAGAACTACCTCATAAACTCTCCAAAGTAATAATATTGACACATAAAATTGGAAGTAACAAATATTCAAATTACACAATATATAGAGGAAGAGAAACATATTAAATTCTCCATTTCAAAACTAAGATTTGTCATTTAAGTCATATAGTGGTACGCGGATGTATTTAGCTTTCAAAAGTGTATTGGGTAAATTCTTGAGCAGACACGTGGCAGTGATTGACAGGATAAAGATGAGTCAGCAGCCAAATAATACCGGATAAAACCATGCATGTGACTGGAAGAGAGAATTTGAAAACAAGTCACCAGTTGAAGGAGATAGAATTAAAAGGGATAGCCGTTACCGAAAATCGCAATATTTAATTTATTTCCAATGTTATACCGCCATCAAGAAGGATTTTAATTTCTCTTTAAGAAGGCGAGATATGAAGATTTTGTCTCCTTAAATTTAACTATAAATAGTGATATTTTAGTAGATAGTACTCATTGTAAGGATACGATCTACAAGAATCAATAAAGCAAATTCTTTTTCTCTCGTTTTCATAGTTCTTTACTCAAAAGTACTTATTTGAGCTTCGGGTGGATTACATTTGAAATTCATGTTTTTTTAGTATTTTTTCATTTACAATTTTGTTAAATAGATTATCTTAATCCATGTGTCTATAAATTATGTTTACAAATTTAACGTTACATTTTTACGAATAAATAAAAAGACAAGCATAAATAAATAATGAAAAAGGTTGAGGTTTTTGATTTTCTCCATAATGAAGGGAAGGATCGGACTTTACGACTTTGTAGGCAGGAAGGAACAAAATGCATAGCATGGTAACATGATGATTTGTAAATGGATAATCATCTTAATTCTTAAGATAATGACACTAAGCACGTTATCTTTTTTAATAGCCTTTTATATTCAAATCTCACTGGCCTTCACGTAAGCACATTGCTCGAGTCTCGAGGATAGTTGGTCTGGCCACTGACGAACCTTTCAAAATGTGTGTACAATTTTTGGCTTATTCTCTACTGCTATCACGTTTTGAATCCTAAGCTTTATTGTGCTAGCTACATAAAAATATTTGGATCATGTACTAGAATGGCGTTTTCTTAAAATATTTCATTAATTTTTTTTTTTTGTAAAAGAAGTTGGTTATTTCGTTAAAGAACAAATACTCAATTCTACACCAATAAAGATTGTGGTGGAGTGATAAATACTCCTTCATCTTTAACTAGAGGTCTCGAATTCGAGAGTATGAAATCGCCTTTGTTAGGGGACGCTTTATCCCCAATGTGGAACTTTCCGACCCGAATTCGGGCTCCAATATGAGTACCAAAAGCCGGATGAACAAACAGAACAAAAAATCAATTCTACACATAGTCACCACAAGTTCAATTGAAGCAATTCATGTTGTAGATATTGTCAAGTAGGATTGGTCCATTGGGTCTTAACTTAGTGACTAAATTTCTCGAATCTCTATTGGAAAATCATGAAACACTGTCACGCTCCAAAATCAAGGAGCGCGACCGGCGCTCAACCGAGTAAACTTGACTGAGCAAGCCTGTTAGGTTTCATTCTACCCAAACTAATTTATGAATAAATAGGAGATAAATTCTATCAATCATACTATACACTACTAAAATTCACCTGTTTACCGACGAAAATTACCGACGAAAGTTCGTCGGTAACAAGGATTTACCGACAGAAGTCCGTCGGCAAGTGGTTGGTAGCTAAATCCTTCATCGGTAAAATGTACCGACAGATTCCGTCGATAAGTTACCGACGGACCCCATCGAAAAGCCATCGGTGCATTTCTGACTAAATAATCTTACTTACCGATGAATATCCGTCGGTATATTATAAAATAATATAATATTTTTAGTAATATCATTACCGACAGATATCCGTCGGTATATTATAAAATAATATAATATTAATAATATTATTACCGACGGATATCCGTCAGTAAATTAAAAATAATAATTTAATAATATCGATGGACACCATCGGTAAGTTTAGAATTTTAATTTAGTAATATAAAAATTAAAATATAAATAAATTCATATTCTGACGGCTATCCGTCGGTATTTGCAACAAAATCTGAAAATTTGGTTCAAGTCTACCGACAGACACATATTTGGCAGGCAATACCTTTTTTTTTACACCACCTGCCATCCAGAATATTATAATACATACTGAAATGGAACCACAATAAAACTCAATTTAACAACAATAAAATTAAACTATATTAAAACATACAGATTATCCCATCAAACATCCAAATTATACCATCAAAATCAAAACTATCCAACCAAACATCAAAATGTATCATTCAAAGTTAACATCCAACTAAACAAAAATCCACTAAACATAAAATCACTCATCTTCGGATTCCCCCACATCTTCTTCATCATTTGTATTATTTCCATCACTTTCATCATCTTCATAAATGTGGCTTTTTGGCGGAGAGCGGGGCAGGCCGGTTAAGTGGTTCACTTGAGCTCTGAGGGTGTCAATGTCATTCCTAAGTGCGTCTCTAATCTTCTCTTCATGCTTTATTTTTTCTCGTTCATCCGCATAGTTCCTAGAAAGTTGTTGAATTGTTTGCCGCATCTCCTCAAGGTCCTCGTTTCGTACGGTGGCAGATGTCCCAATACCTTGTAATCCACAAAAGAGAAGTGAAAAAAATACGCGAAGAGTTAGAATTGAATAACACTATTTTAAAGTAATGCAATGACTTTGAACTAAACATTCCTGGTTCCTACACTACACGGAAGAAACAGAAAACATGAGCATTTTCACTAAGGCCATTTTGTAGGCCTAAACGTGTCAAAGCCAAATTGAAGATATATATATCAAATTGGGCTACCAGTTTTCAGAATTCGACCAAAAAATAAGTCATGACTTCTTTATAACCACGTCCACTTTTTTCTGTGTTAATATAAGTACGTAGTAACCAGTCTTTCAATTTAAAAATTCCATTTAATATATCTTATCACAATAACAATGATGAATAGAATACTTATCATAATAAAACACATTTCATGCTAATGTTTATTAGTGCAACCAATATTATTACACAAAGATAACAACTAGTCTATTGATGAATAATGGAATCATTATACAATATTCTAGCATGGAGCTAGAATTTTATTGGAAACATTAACAAACACACAAACACGCAAGCTCGCGAGACTGCACGACTAGCCATAAATATAAAACTTTTATTTATTAAGCATGCAATATATATAACATTGCATGCCAGATATTACCAATTTAATCCATCAAATGTTAAGATATATTATAAAACATATACATCAATAGTGTTAAGTATTGTGTACAGAATATGTGTACGTGAGTTAACAGAATATGTGTTATTCTTTTAACTGACTCCAAACCACAGCTAACAAAAAGAAGAGCTTATTAACCACAAAGTATATACGTTGTAGTCCACACGCGAGGCGATGATAATTGCACTCGGAGGAAAGGCCATATGCTCTATCCTTATACACGCCTCCAACCATGTTCAACCACAATGGGAGAGTTTCTTCCTCCGATTGCATGATTGGCTGGCCTTGGTCATCGGTCAGTTGACTCCTAACGAGCTCTTCCACTGCTTCTTTATACCGATTCTACATTAAAAGTCAAATTTAGTACTTTTCTACGAGTTTGCTCTATAATTAATAACATTATTTATACTAGTAGTAGATCATTTATAAGGAAACAAATAAACTATTATGAACAGGTGGTGGAGGATTTGGACCATGAACAGAAGAAGGACTCGAAGGAGTAGGCGATGCCTCAGAACTACTCGCTCTAATATTCAACCTAGAAATACGTGGAGATGGAGTAGCCTCTGATGGAGACTCTGGAGATGGACTACTTGCCGTGTGCCCAGACATACGATGTTGCTCTATGGCAGCGAGATAAGCTGAGTGAAAACCCTGTGTATCTTGCATCGAGCCATATCCCGGGGGAGGCATATTGGGAAAAGGAGCAGATGATGGCATCTCGGGATAGCCCGAGGGAGGAATCGAGCTAGAGCCTGCGGCAGGCATAAATGGATAGCTCGACTGAGGCATCCCGGGATAGACAGGGGAAGGCATCGGTGGGTAGCTCGAGGGAGGCACACCATAAAAAGGATGTGATAATGGTGGATGGCCTTGTGAGCGAGTATGCAATGGTGGAATGGAAGAACGAGGTTGACTCGATCTAGACACTGTAGCCTTCTCTTTTCCTTTTTTTCTTTTTCATCACACTCTCACGAGAATTATTACTCTGACGCCGATCATTATTCTCACCGGATGCCATCTACATAGTAAGAATGTTTAAAAAAATAAGTTAGTAAAAATTATTGATTTAAAGTAAAAAAAATGAATAGTGTTAAATAATAACTTAAACAAAAGCTTGAATAAAAACACATGTTATCGATGGACATGTATCACAATAAATAAAAGAGGTTAGAGTCATAACCACAAAAGAGATGAACAAATAATAATTAACTAAGCAAATAACATATCATTAACAACATACAATAGAAAGAAATGAAATGAAAGCTAAGAAAAAAATACAATAAAATGTGAGACAATCATTATCATAAAATAGTGGAGAGAATCTCATACAAGAAATAGAAAGGTAGACAACAAAAAAGATTAGCTAATTTCATTTTCATCACTTGCCAATTCCCCATATTCAATAACAAATTTATTATTCTTACTCATTTAATACTATAATTACAACATAAAACAGAAATTTGAATGGATTCTACCCTATTTTAATCATGAACTCAAACTCCTATACGATACTACCCTATTTGATTGTGCAACTTTTTTAAATTTTGTTCATAAATTTTGCCTAAAGAACCATGAATAATATCATTATATTCTCATGATCTCTACTGCTGTGTGTCACATAGAAGCATAGAGTGTGTGTCTAGACTAATATGATTTTGCCTAAAGAATCATGATAATTACAGCAGTTTGCTTCACTTATAGCCTTAGAATGTGTGTCTAGACTAATATGATTTAACCATGTGTAGACAATCACAAAGAAAAGAAAAGAAAGGTGTTCGAAGCCTTACTAAGTTATGACTTAATCATGATAATTAGTATAAGTTATAGTAAATACCGGACGTGAATGTTTTTACGCTGTTGTGAATAAATGATGAGGGCATATATATTTGTGCAATAACAGCACTTCAAGAGAATTTCAACAAGATAAGAGATCAAAGAAATCATACAAAGAAACCCAATATATAACTGATGGAGAAAAAGGAAAGAGAGAAATTATTGGAAGCCATAGGAATGGATGGTATTGGCAAAAGCTCCAAAAGCTCCCTTAAACACTCATCCTCTTTTCCCCTTCATCCGACTCATTTATTTTACCAATATAAGAACTATCACCCAAAAAACGACCTCAAACCACTCCAAAAAGAAAACTTACCGGAGATGGAGAGGAGTGCCGACGATAGCCACTTGAATTGCTGCCGACAATGGCCCTAGGGTTGAGTGCCGACGACGAGAAAGAGAAAGGCGCGAGTGAGGCGGGAAAGATAAAAGAGTAAAAAAAAAAGTTAGGGCGTGAGTGAGGCGGGAAAGAGAAAAGAGTAAAAATAGTTCTTTACATTAAAATATTAAGTAATTAGATAGAAAAGTCAACTATTGGGATAAAATACAAATATTTCTTGACATTATTTTCTATCTTACGTGATTTCCTTTCAAAGATTCATATCCTTGTATTTCAATTCTATTAGAATCTTAATTTTTAGTGTTTAATTATATTTATGATAATTATTAAGTTATTAAATAGTATTTAGACCACTAAATCAATAACTTTTAAACTTATTTAAATTGAGTGATCATGACAAATACAAGCATATACATAAAAAATTTAAAATATGTTATATCAATATATTAAAATTTAATTAAATATTATTACATACTTATTTAATTATATTTGAAACTACAAGTAATAAATTATTAATATTAATTAACGATATTGCTAATATAGTTTTACTTACTTTAGTTGTCAATTTAAGATAATTAAACAATCGCTAATCTTAATGGTTAAATCATTAATAAACGTCTACCTAGTATGTAATTATCAACATATAAGCTAACAAATTACCTATTATGTAATTATTATATAAAATATCAAAATGACAATTACCTAGTATGTGAGGCAGAGTGTTTAATTTGCCCTAGAAGATGCCAGTATATTCTTATGTTTAATGAAGTGTGGATTTCACATCTCTAAAGGCGGAGTGTTTATTTGTTAAACAATCACTAATATTTCTCACGGATAGCATTAATACACTTTCATTTAGTGTATAATTATCAATGTATAGGCTAATCAATCACTAACATTACTTATATAAGGATTTCACTAGTTCACTAATACTTAGTGTTATTATCAATATATACAGGCTAATATATCAATCACCGGCATTACTTACAAATATATTATTAATACACTTATACTTCTTATAAATTCACTTTTACTTGGCTAATCAATCATTGATATTACTTAAGTATACCACTAATACTTATCTATTCTTTGTAATTATCAATTTTAAACTAGATTAATCGTTGATATTTCTTACTGATATTGCTAATACACTTCTGCTTAGTGTAATTCTCGGGTATAAGCTAATCAATTAATAATAGTTCTTAAGACAGTGCTGATAAACTTTTACTCAATCAGTTATTGATAGGCTAATCAGTCATTAATATTACCTAAGCATACTACTAATATGCATATGCTTTAGGTAATTATCAATTTATACGCTAATCAATCGCTAATTCTTACCGAAAATACTAATACACTCCTACTTAGTGTAATGCTTAATGCATAAGCTAATGAATCAGTAATAGTTTCTAAGATAATATTAATACATACTTAATTGGTATAATTAGCCATGTATAGGCTAATGAATCACTAGCATTACTTCATGATACCATTAATATTACTTAATGATACCTCTAATAAACCTCCACCTACTTTAATTATTAAACTAAAGATAAACAATCACAAATATTTCTCGCAAATATCATTAATACACTTTCATTTTGTGTATAATTATCAATGTATCGGCTAATCAATCATGATCGTTACTTATGTAAGGATACCACTAGTTCACTAATTAGTGTTATTATCAATGTACATAGACTAGTCAACCATCAACATTATTTACATATATATTATTAATACACTTATACTTCGTGTAATTTTCAATCTACAAGCTAAATACAATAATACACTTTTGCTTAGTATATTATCAATGTGTATGATAATCAATTGGTAACGTTGCTTAAGGACACCATCAATATACTTCTACTTACAATACTTATCAATTTATAAGATAAACCATTACTAATATTTCTTGCGGAAACAACAAATACACTACTTAGTGTGTAATTATTAATGTATAGGTTAATCTATGTAGTTAAGGATACTACAAATTCACTTTTACTTTGTGTAATTATAAATTACTAAGCTAATTATCACTAATATATTTTTAAGTATTGTATTACCTCCACTTAGTGTACATTTCAATAAATAGGCTAATCAACCATCAAGATAATTAAGTAAATACTTACCGAGAAACTTACCGATAGCCTCCTTCTGTATTGTGTAATAAAAAATACAAAATAATTATATGTAAGATTATATATTTAAATTACCAATGGAAGTCCGTCGGTACTGTAAGAACAATATTCAAATTATTATGTAAATGCGGTAGGATTAACTACGTCGATAACTTTATTTTCTTTTTCATTTATCATTTTTAAAAGTACCGAGAGACACCGTCGGTACAAAAAACAATAATTCAAAAATATAAATACAAAATGTTCCGAGGGTGTCTGTCAGTAACTTTATTGTCTTTTTCATTTATTATTTATAAATGTACCGAGAGACACCGTCGGTACACAAAACAATAATTCAAAAATATAAATACAAAATGTTCCGAGGGTGTCTGTCAGTAACTTTATTGTCTTTTTCATTTATTATTTATAAATGTACCGAGAGACACCGTCGGTACCTGAAAAAAATAATTTAAAATTTTAAATACAAAATGTTCCGGAAAAAAAATAATTCAAAAATATAAATACAAAATATTCCGACGGAGTGCATTAGTACAACCATTTAAACTTTGACCGGTCAACATATCATAATTTTTTATTTTAAAAAAATTAAAAATTAAAAAATTAAAAATTACCGAAAGACTCCGTTGGAAAGTCTTTCGAAATACCGACGGATAAAAGTCTGTCGGTACTGCTTCATCGGTAAATAGTTGTTTTTTAGTAGTGATATAAATATTTCATTAACTCCCATTTTTGTTTCATTAGCAATTTTAACCATAAATATCAAGAATATTACAATCTTTGTAGATATGATGAAAAACATATTTACAAATACCAATATTTCTAGTTTAATTTCAATATCCGACACCACCCACAACCTGTCTACGGAGCCTCTAAATACAACTGAAGAGTAATATGGAAATGTCGGCAACAAGGCTCCGGCTATACCTCAAATCAATACTACACAAAAGGAGAGCAACACATTTTATACACGGCCTCGAGAGGAAATGGGGCTCACCAGAACTGCTGTAAGGAGGAGGAGAAGGCACCACTACCGATGATCAGCGCTACCGGCTACAGAGCCACCTACATCCATAAGAAGATGTAGCGCCCCCAGCAAAAGGGACGTTAGTACCATCGAATAGTACTAGTATGTATGAACAAACTCTACTCTAGATAGAATAAACAGTAAGCATATAGAAATGCAATCAGAGACATCAACTAACATTACACAGAAATAGGAAGAACACAAGCAAGAGTCACCATAGTTTCTTAATCCGTTATTCCATCTTTTGAATAGTAGTCCTTTAAAGCCAAGTGCCACAATTTTATAATATCACTGTGTCGTTTTCACACGAAGTCCGGTCTCGGCCCGACCGTGTAAGCCATCACAAGTGAGACATCATCAGCATCATAATTCATATTAGCACCATGTCGTTTTCATACGGAGTCCGATCTCGGCCCGATCGGCTAAGCCATATCACTTGATACAGTGAGAGATTACCAATATCATATTTTAGATGCAATCACCACCATGTGTACAACATGGAGTCCTATCCCGGCCCGATCGTCTAAGCCATCTCACTTTGGGACATAACCATATCAATTTTAATTATCCGGTTCACATTCCTTTTCCATCATTTATTATACATTTATAAAGTTCTTGGCACTTGGACATATCTAACCATTTGTGTACATTCCTCTCTTTAACCGTTTCATATACTCATCCTTCATATCAACACGAATCAACGTATAAGAATTCATACACATAATAAAGAAAAGAGCATGATAATCATAATTTACATTTTCAAGCAGCATAGTGAAATGGTTGTAACTTAGAACAATATTGAAACACGAGCTTCCCAACTTAACACATTGAACCATTAATTCTTCAGAGAATCAAACAAGAAACTCATACCCGGTATTTGAACACCAATAAGTTCATTCTATGAAGATTAGAGTTAGCCATACATACCTCAAAGAGTTTTTCTTAAGTTTCTACAATATACCAACACCTCTAGCAATAACAATCTATAAGGAGATAGCGAAAATCAATTAATAATTAGGAAGATTACCCATGGTGTAACTCTCTTAGGAATTTCATCAAATACCTAACATGTGAAGTAGACTACAAGGTTTAAAAATGGCAATTACTTCTTCCCTCAACCAATTTTTTACATGAACTACCCAAATTGGTTCTTTAATATCACATGCTACAACTTAGTCCCACATGCATGGCCTATTTCTAACCCCCACAACATATTTGAACCCTTAACCTCTTGCATGAAATCTTGGAAGTAGGACTTACCCGGATGGAGGACAATCTAATAGTTATCTTCCTTGATTCTTGAAGACTTGAGCAATACTTGGGTGATTATGAAGCTAGGATCCTTCTTTCTCTCTCTATATTGCTCTCAAATCTCTCTAAAAGCAGTGAAAAATGACCCCAAACGAAGCCTCTAAGCCCATTATTAAAATGGGGTCGGGTTATAAAAATAGGAAAAATAAGCCTCCGAAATCGGGTCTGCGGTCGCATAATGGACCGCAAAACAAGAATGTGGGTTGCAAAACAGGCGCCCAAAGCAGGGCTACACTGGGCCATTTTGCGACCAGATTTGCGGTCGCAAATAAAAAATGTGGCCCGCATAATGGTTTTGCGATCGCAGATCTGCCACAGGATCGCATTTTTCTAGCCTTTGGTATTTTGATCATAACTTTGAGTAGTAATGTCCAAATGACGAATGGTTTGAAGCGTTGGAAGCTAGACTCGAAGAACGTTTATTTGATAGGTTTTTAATCACATAAAACTTTATATATATTCAGACATGTTAGTGGACATGTGCAAACACATTTAGAATTTTAGCCTATTATGAAATATTTCCATTTGGCTTAGACTTAGGCTTCTCCTTGGACCCCACATTACTTATTATATGACTTATACACTTATTTACCACATCCAATTCATTTACATCACATTTATATCACATAAAATATTATAATTAGCCTACCTGGCACCCCGAAATCTTAAATTGCTTAGAAATTTTTTTCGGGGCCTTACATTCTCCCCCGCTTAGGATCATTCGTCCTCGAATGGGAGGTAGAGCCTTCCCCAAACGCCTAACATAAAGTATCTCTTTTCTAACCTACCTCAAGTTCCTAAATTTTTGACTAACTCCCAAATTTTTCAGAAATTTTGGCAGCATCTCCTTTGTAACTAGGCCTATCCACATGCCAGAGAACCACCAAAACCATCCTAAAAACTCATCAATAATTCGACAAAGCACCACAATTTATATATCCATGACACTAATCTCAGCATTACAAGCATTACATTATCATAATGATACCTGAACATGGACTGCACATTTTTAAATCATAACACCTATAAGGTACCCTTCAAATCAAAACTAATTGTTATACAATCAAGAAAGAATATTTTCTTTACACGACATTTTCGGCCCTCAAGGTGGCCTCCTCGACTCACAGGATTTGCCATAACACCTTCATGGAAACAATCCCAATCCCCAAACTTATCTAACAAGGATGACAACTAGATACCTCGCATAAGCTAACTATCCATTAATTTCACCTTCAATAATTTCCACCGGGATGATACACAAAGGATATCCAACTACCTTCTTAGACATAGACATATGAAAACACAACATACATGAGGAACAACTATGGGGAAACATCATACTCCTAGTGCAGCCTAACGGGAAATGTGCTTATGAACCCTTCATTAACAATTCACATAACATTGTCAGGGGAAAATAATGAGAATAACCTGTTCACCCTCCTAAGTTCTAAATCTCTACAGGAACACCCAAACTAAACTTATGATGGCCTTCAACGATTACTATGGGATGTGCTATCATAAATTGACCATAAAATTACCCATCGAATATATGTGATCACAGGTTGATGCTTCCTCTTTGACACGTTCGAACCTTCGATACCAAATAAATCTAATACAATAAGGAACATCGGAGTTCAAGATTGGGCTGAAATTATTAAGGAATCCATTAATGTGTTGAGTAGAGTATTTCATGAGGTTATATGCTAAGAGACTTGGATTCCTACTAACGATGCTGACATGGTTTAATCCTGGTGACTACATCAATTATCAGATAAATGAAGCATATTGGTAACCCGTATTCTTAGATGAGGTGGATACCATGTACGTGATCTTGAGATTTTAAAAGAAGTGGTCAAGTATGATACACCAGTTGTGTCCCTAAGTGTAAGGTAAGTAGTTGAGCTCAAATGGTAAGACTCTTACAACATGGGTGAGATCGAGACCACAAAATAAGTACATGGAATTTGATTTCACTCCTAACAATAAGCGACATAAGGACTCTATGCCACCAATGCATGAGGATGGAAACGAAGTCACCCACTTATGAAATTATCATAATTCGAACAATTTAACCCTTCTTGAGAACTGATCATGTAAAGGATGATTAGAGGTACGACAACTGGTCTTCTGAATCAATGAGTTTATGGTATGTGCAAAAATCTGGAAGCGTCTAATCTCAACCCTCTTACGGGTGAAACCACATAGCTAGGACATCCTACCATTGGGGTGAAATCATGTATTAGTTAGAGGGGTTCTGATGGTTGACGTAAAGCTCCGGGAAGAAAGACAATTAACACTCCTACCCTCCCTAAGGCGGTGGAATACTAGGGGTAGAAAAATCTCCCGCACATGACAATGACGTTGTCAATAATCCTAGAAGTCGAGTGAGCTAAAGGCCACGTAAGCCATCCAATCCGACCCATTTTAGAGTTTTGAAAAGGGGACGGACTTTGGTTTGAAATCATGGCAATATAAGCTTGTACCTAAGGAAAACTCATTACTTTGGTACCCATGAGACAAGCCCACGTAGCCCTAGAAAACTTGTTAACAATGGCGAGAAAGTACTTAAAACCATTACGAGTTAGTGTAGGATAAGGCCTCAAAGTGTCCACATGAATAAGCTGAAAGAATGAGAGGTCTTAATGCATTTATCGGGGAGAAGTAACCTAGGTTATCTAGTAACAGGGACATCAGAGAAGGTAAATGATTGTTTAGAAGAACATGTACTAAGAAGACCAACAATATTTATTTATTCTAACAAAAGGAATATGTCCTCATCCTTGATGCTATAAGACTTCCCATTTGATGCCATAAAACATAAAAATGAGTTTTACAATGAGAGTTATCAGATGAAGAAGATAGTAGGGCAGCAAAACTAAAGATCACCATTTGGAACCAACAAGCTTAAACTGAGTTGAAGACATTAGAAGTCTGTAATAAAGGGGAATTTACCCACTTCCAGTGTCCTTATTAGAAAAGTGGGCTTGTAGAGTACATGAAAGTGAGGTGAATTGAATCATATAGTTGGATAGTTAGTCGAGAAAATGAGATAAGATCGTATTGAAAAACACAGAAAAATGATACATGATGCAAGGTAAATGAAAAGAAAGTGAGAGAGCCTAAGGAAGTAACCTTTACATTGTAACCGCTAGGAAGGATGGTAATATAAGGGATTACGAGAAGCTAAATTTTTGAAAGAAGATCTTTGTATGCAGTCACGTGATGTATAGATCCAGAATTCAAAAATCCGATTACGTTTAGCAACTCTACTCCACAATGAAGCACTACAACACACTTCTACACAACCGGTTATTACCAGCCAAATTGGGAGATGCAATAAGACTTGACAACGAGAAAGGCTTTGACATATGAATGTGTTACAAGGTGTATTTCTCCTTGGTTAACCCAAAACCAAAAGGTGAGAGTTATAATGATAAGCGGATCGTTGGAATAGCACATGCGTAGATAATCCATTATCGAAGGGAGATCATCCAATCTCAGCAATTGCGGCATGCTATCAACCCTTGATGAACTTGAAGTGAGGTGGGAACCCATGTAATTTGTGGCATTTGATAATCCATTGACAGATTTCTTGAAGTATTTTAAAACTAGAGCTACTCTTTCTGGTTCAGAGTTCAACCTTTAAGGATAGTGCTTCTAAGGGGGATAAGATTGAGAAGGGATAGTATAGATGATAGTGAATGAAGCAGATACGTAGTTAAAGTGAGATGATGGATTGACTTGCCTCTCCACCTATAATTCTATATCCTTCTTTAGTTATGTCAGAATACTGAAAACCCCAGTAATATCACAGGACCGAAAACTAGTTAACCAGAAAATAGAGGTATTGTTACATCTATCCCATTTTCTAGATTCAGCTGAATTGGTAAGGGGATTCGGGTGGATTACCATCGATAACAGAAAATTTATTTCTGGATGCCCAAGACACAATTATGATCTTCCTTCCACCACTAAAATTGGAACTGGAAAAATAGGACAACAACCAGGGAAGACCGGGTATATTAGAGAAATTAACAGAAAGAGGACTTGAGGTTTCTAGGAGCAAACTCAAAAGCCTCATGGCTAGTGGAACCACTACTAACATTAAAACCAGTTGGATTCGTAGCAAATAGAGCAATTAACGCATAGAGACACTCAAACAAGTATCATGCAAATCAAAAGAGGAGCAAATGTACTCATCTTCCTTACAACCATAAGAAGGATAACCTCCAAGAATAAGATGAACAACAAGAATAAGTAACATGATCCATCTACAAAAATAGAGGCTCGACAAACCCAAGCTTCGATGGAGATTTAGCAATGCCACCAAAGGTAATTGAGCAGACCAAATCCAGAAAATAACTTGCAAGAGAAGAGGGAGAGCTCGCCAAGCAAATGAAAATCTTGTCGATTCCAATCACTAGGCAAAAATGAAAGTCTCAACAAAGTAGAGTAAGGGCACTGTCAAACTAAAGAGGATGATAAAACAAGGCCAGATCTTCACTATGATACTATGTCAACATTCAGACTGAAGCAAAAACTCAAAGAAAATGGTCTTTGGTTTTGAATAGAGAAGAATAAAGGTTCGAGAGACAATATCTTTTTATTTTGTGCGAAAATATTAGAATTGTCCATCCATTCATTCGGTAAGAAGTTCTTCGGGTATAGTCCCTTGTTGAGAGTTTATAAAGGCTTGTCAGAAGTAGTAATTCTATAGTTACAACTCAATTCAAGGACATGATTATAGAGCTCAATGTCATAAGAGATTGCATATAGGAAAATTTGCGGTGGAGTGGATTCACGAAATAGTGGATCTCGTTCAAAGAGTAGATGCATGCAATGTTTTGTGATTCAGTGTCTTATCAAGACCATGTTTATGAGAACTCCCTCCCACTACAGACGTACATACACAGTGAGTAGAATCTGGGTATTGCTCATGAGGATGCACCAAGGAGTGACTGACTCAACGACTTTAGGTTGATGGGGAGACGACTTAATCGATGCCCCTCGAATCCACATACCTAATATATGTTGGTACCATACCGATATACAATAGGATTTGGTGGTGCAGTGACATTAATAGGGACAAGGGCACTCCCCTTAGCGACAGGTTCTACTAATCCCACCAGGGCTCAATACATTATTTTAACAAGCCTTTGGGAAATCCCCTTCGGCCTCAATGGTGGGATCAATCCCTCCTTACATGCTTCAAATTCATAGATTATGGGGTAAGGATTAATAATATCGAGAATAAGACTTACAGGGGAGATTAGCTCCCTATCTTGAGCTCTATCGCACGATCTGGAGTATCAAAGAAGGGTGGGATTCCTAAATGTCCAAGTAGCCCCCTAATTATAGATGTGGTCGTCTACACACCGATAAGAAGGGCTCTACTAGGCACGACTCCGATACATCCTTGGACACTTTAAAACCTTAGGCTCTGATACCAAGTTTGTCACGCCCCAAAACCAAGGAGCGCGATCGGCGCTCAACCGATAAACCTGACTGAGCAAGCCTGTTACGTTTCATTCTACCCAAACTAATTTATGAATAAATAAGAGATAAATTCTATCAATCATACTATATAAATATTTCATTAACTTCCATTTTTGTTTTCATTAGCAGTTTTAACCACAATATCAAAAATATTACAATCTTTGTAGATATGATGAAAAACATATTTGCCAAATACAAATATTTCTAGTTTAATTTCAACACCCGACACCACCCACAACCTGTCTACGGCACCTCTAAATACAAATGAAGCGTAATATGGAAATGCCGGCAACAAGGCTCCAGCTATACCTCAAATGAATACTACACAAAAGGAGAGAAACAAATTTTATACCCGGCCCCGAGAGGAAATGGGGCTCACCAGAACTGCTGTAAAGAGGAGGAGAAGGCACCACTACCGACGATCAGAGCTACCAGCTACAGAGCCACCTACATCTATAAGAAGATGTAGCGCCCCCGGCAAAAGGGACGTTAGTACCATCGAATAGTACTAGTATGCATAAATAAACTCTACCCTAGATAGAATAAACAGTAAGCATATGGAAATGCAATCAGAGACATCAACTAACATTACACAGAAATAGGAAGAACACAAGCAAAAGTCACCATAGTTTCTTAATCCATTATTCCATCTTTTGAAAAATAGTCCTTTAAAGCCAAGTGCCACAATTTTATAATACCACTGTGTCGTTTTCACACGGAGTCCGGTCTCGGCCCGATCGTCTAAGCCATCACAAGCGAGACATCATCAGCATCATAATTCATATTAGCACCGTGTCGTTTTCATACGGAGTCCGATCTCGGCCCGATCGGCTAAGCCATCTCACTTGATACAGTGAGAGATTACCAATATCATATTTTAGATGCAATTACCACCATGTGTACAACATGGAGTCCTATCTCGGCCCGATCGTCTAAGCTATCTCACTTTGGGACATAACCATATCAATTTTAATTATCCGGTTCACATTCCTTTCCATCATTTATTATACATTTATACAGTTCTTGGCACTTGGACATATCTAACCATTTGTGTAACATTCCTCTCTTTAACCGTTTCATATACTCATCCTTCATATCAACCCGAATCAACGTATAAGGATTCATACACATAATAAAGAAAAGAGTACGATAATCATAATTTACATTTTCAAGTAGCATAGTGAAATGGTTGTAACTTAGAACAATATTGAAACACGAGCTTCCCAACTTAACACATTGAACCATTAATTCTTCAGAGAATCAGACAAGAAACTCATACCCTGTATTTGAACACCAATAAGTTCATTCTATGAAGATTAGAGTTAGCCATACATACCTCAAAGAGCTTTTTCTTAAGTTTATACAATACACCAACACCTCTAGCAATAACAATCTATAAGGGGATAGCGGAAATCAATTAATAATTAGGAAGATTACCCATGGTGTAACTCTCTTAGGAATTTCATCAAACACCTAACATGTGAAGTAGACTACAAGGTTTAAAAATGGCAATTCCTTCTTTCCTCAACCAATTTTTAACATGAACTACCCAAATTAGTTCTTTAATATCACATACTACAACTAAGTCCTACATGCACGACCTATTTCTAACCCCCACAACTTATTTGAACCCTTAACCTCTTGCATGAAATCTTGGAAGTAGGACTTACCCGGATGGAGGACAATCTAATAGTTATCTTCCTTGATTCTTGAAGACTTTAGCAAGACTTGGGTGATTATGAAGTTAGGATCTTTCTTTCCCTCTCTATATTGCTCTCAACTCTCTCTAAAATCCGTGAAAAATGACCCCAAATGAAGCCCCTAAGCCCATTTATTAAAATGGGGTCGGGTTATAAAAATAGGAAAAATAAGCCTCCGAAATCGGGTCTGCGGTCGCATAATGGACCGCAAAACAAGAATGTGGGTCGCAAAATGCGTCGCAAAACAGGTGCCTAAAACAGGGCTACACTGCGCCATTTGCGACCAGATTTGCGGTCGCATATAAAATATGCGGACCGCATAATGGTTTTGCGATCGCAGATCTGCCACAGGATCGCATTTTTCTAGCCTTTGGTATTTTGATCATAACTTTGAGTAGGAATGTCCAAATGAAGAACGGTTTGAAGTGTTGGAAGCTAGACACGAAGAACGTTTATTTGATAGGTTTTTCATCACATAAAACTTTATATATATTTAGACATGTTTGTTCAAAGTGTGGACATGTGCAAACACATTTGGAATTTTAGCCTATTATGAAATATTTCTATTTGGCTTAGACTTAGGAATCTCCTTGGACCCCACATTGCTTATTATATGACTTATACACTTATTTACCACATCCAATTCATTTACATCACATTTATAGCACATAAAATATTATAATTAGCCTACCTGGCACTCCGAAATCCTAAATTGCTTAGCAAAATTTTCCGGGGCCTTACAAATACCCTTTCTAATTCAGTGGCTCAAGTTTAGTGGTGGTGTCCCCCCCCCCCCAAACCCCCCCCAA
>ML278665.1:62541-76102 GCA_005239495.1 Nicotiana undulata
AACAAGCAACAACAAAGAAAAGAACAAAAAAGAAGAAGCTAAGTACAGAAAAGCTACAAAGGTCTTACTCAACACTATCCCCGCCATCACCCTTCTCCCCGCTCGGTCCAAAGGCTTCACCTCCATCGTCATCCCCTCCAACACTGTCGTCATCGGAAAGCCCATCCTCGACCTCAGCATCCCCACCGGGGGTGTTGTAGGGTCGTAGCCGCAGGAAAGACGAGCCCCGCGAGCATTAACACGAGCATCTCAAAAAATGGCCTCAGGAACGCTCCCCACCGTCAACAAGTCCTTGTATATATCCAGTTGGGCCTCAGCATGAACCTACATCTCATACAAATAGTGGTAGACGACAACATGGGCAGGTACTTGAGGAGCATGATCTAAAAATCATGCCTTATTGGCCTCGAGAGCCACAACTTGCTCACCCAGGTTCGAGACATCTCGCTCGAGCACGTCGATCCGTTCCTTGAGTCGCACCTCCCTCGGGGCAACCGTCTCCTTCTCAACCTCCCGCCCAGACTTGAGAACATGGATAGTGTCTTCCAACGGTGCTGCCCTCTCCAAAGCCGCCACTCGGTCTCCCTCAGCCCTCTCCAACTCAGTAACCTTCCCTTCTAACTCAGTCACCTTCCCCGACCACTCTGCACCCATATCGACAATTCTAGTGGTGTTTTGCTCAAGCTCGGCTCGCAAAGATGCCACCTTTGCCTGAAGATCCTCGCATTCGGCCGCAACCCGTTTGCCCACCTCGAGCTCCTCATCCTTGACCCTAAGCATCCCTTTAATCTCTCTGCATCTGCGGATAGACCGCACCAGGTCCCCATCCTTTCACTCCAACTCTTCTCTAAGGGACTGATGATTGTCGCTCTCCCTAAGTTGTGCATGCATCCCACGACACTTATCGCGGTACCGGCGGTACTTTGTAGACATTTTCTA
Organism: Nicotiana undulata; assembly: GCA_005239495.1. NCBI lineage: Eukaryota > Viridiplantae > Streptophyta > Magnoliopsida > Solanales > Solanaceae > Nicotiana > Nicotiana undulata. The sequence continues at coordinate 63,481 of ML278665.1, forward strand.
AAAGACATCAGCCCGCGTCTCAGCCCGACAGGCACTCTCGGTCTCCGAAATAAAAGTCCAAGAAAAAAGAAAGAGTCAGCAAAAATGAAGGCACGAAAAAAAGAAAATAACAAAAACTCACCCTCAAAGCCATCCCTGCTACACCACGTGACAGACCAACATCAGTGATCCCACGAAGAGACCTTCTTTCAGCAACGGAGCATAGAAGGTCGAACTGGGGCACCAAATCCACTGTATCCTCCAACAAATCGTAATATGCCGGAATATCGAGCACATGGGAAGGACCTTCCGCCCTCACGTCGACCCGGGTAAAACCCTCCTCAAATATCTTCATGTCCTCGGGGTCGATGTCTGAATCATACTCATAATCATCAACGATCACGCCCTTCGCTCTCTCACTGGCCGAAGAGGAGGCACAAACCTTCTAAGATGATGATGGACCGCTCGGATCAATCGGTGCGGCCTCCGAGCTATGCCCTCCCGCCACGACAATGTCCTCCATGCCCGAAACGGGCACCGCCTCCACGCCCAGACTAGCATCATTGCTAGTTTCAGACACCGCCAATATGGGGTCGCCCCTCGAGGTTGTTCCAATCGAAGACACCCCCTCCGACGTTGTCCTCTGCCGCTTAGATCGGGCCTCTTTGCCATCATCCTGAGATTGTTCGTCCGACGAATGAATTGTGGGAACCGGAGTAACCGACCGTGGCGTACCTCTAAATGACCAATTCCGGACGCGAACTAAATCGGCAAAGTAGCCAGAGTCCAAACACCCTCATTTGCAGCTGTCATTGGTACGGGCCTGGCCGAGAAAGCCGACTGACGGAAAGAAAGGACGGAAGCCTTCACTCCCCTCCGACCTGCCAATGAGTGACCAAAAGAGGATATAAGGAGAAAGAAAACACAAGGCGAAAATCAAAGTGACTGACGGCAGGACGAGACGACTCACCAGCAGAAGGCATGCGCCCAAACCTCTCATGGAACAGTGATCAGTTGTGAATCCCCACCGTGTAGGGCAAAACATGGATCGCCCACTCGCGAATATCGGGAACTAGAAGAGGAGGTACTCTCTCGGCTTCAAAAACAAAGCAAAAATGACGAGGTCACCAGAGGGAAAACAACAGACAACCATTTTTTTGAAAACGGAAAGTAAAAAAAAAACTTACGGGCAAAATTCCACGTCTCAAGAAACCCATCAGGGTTCGACACCACGTGCTCTGTCCTAACATAGAAGAAGTTCTTCCAGAAGCGTCGGTTGGTTTTATCACCTATCTTCACCACCAAGCCCTTGGATCCTCGGTGTCGAAGATGTAACATCACGCCTCTATGAAAATTGGGAACGAAGAGGTGAAGCAAGTGCTGGAGAGAAATCCCCTAACTGGCCAGCTCCGCGTACTTAAGGAGAATGAGGAAGAGCTTATATATGTACAGAGAGAGTTGAGTCGGACACACCTCATAGAAGCGGCAAAAGTCCATCGCCAAGGAAGGGAGGGTAAGTGTGAATCCAATGACGAATGAGTATGCATAAAATACGCAATAATCTGGGAGGTGTATATGCACTATCTCACGACCCGCTAGAACATGCCCAATATGATCAGCAATCCTCCATTTGGCCTTAGACATAGTAAGCGCCATGACATCCATTGCAGAAGTGACGGGTTCGAATTCGTCCTCATGAGGGTTTTTGAAATCAGTCCTAGCCTTTCCTGGGCGAGGGACTACTTCATCCACAGTTGAAAATCCTTCATCTTCCGCCATAACCACCCCTTCTTCAAGAGGAGGTATATCAGTTTCCGGTGGAAGGGCACAAACGACTCTATCTGGGTTGGAAGATGCACTAGCCATTTCTTTGATTGGTTGTGCAGATCGGGAATGAGAAGGAAAAGAAGGTAGCAACCACAAGAACTATTAGCAGAAAGGGAAATGCGAGAAACCGGAGGAGAAGAAGAAAAGATTTAAGAATTTATCTTGAACGATTGGGAGCATTCAAATGTGGAATTTCCCCCTTATTATAGGGATATAACTACTTTGAGCAGGAAAACCAAATGCTGCCATTTAAAAAAACGGGAAGGGGCACGGAAAATGACGCGACGCACAGAGAACGTGCGCCATAATGACGCATGACGAATCTAATGACATTTCGAACAGAAGCAACGGTCTGATGCAACTCTCAAAACGTCACATCGTTGTTTTGCCATGAGGTACTCGCTCATCGCCCAAAATGCCCAGATTTCTCAAACTTTCGATATGACCCAACGGGAATCTGCATGAAGAGGAACAACAAAGGATCGATTGAGCCGAAGTCATATTCATAAGGCGCTATAGCAACGAGCACCTTGTTCACGACCAAGGTCGTACACTCAGAAGGCCTGTACGACGAAGTGGACGTTACGACATTTCAGAGGGTCAATCTAAAGCACGGTCAATAGGTATCCTGGCTAAGGACTGTTGGGTAAAAGAGAATATCTTGTATAAATACCAAGTGGGAGAATGAAGAATGGGGGGGGGAGGGGGTCCAATATCAGACACCTTTTTCACTTACAACAGGGAGGTGCTTGAAAGTCTACTTTGTAAAGAAAAGAGGGCTCAGAACCTTGCCATGGTTCTTGTAACCATCATCATTGATTAAATGAAGACATATCTCATGGTCACGATTGGTGAACCTTTTTCTTCTTTTATTACTCTATATCGTGAAATAATGTCAGCAAGATTGCTATTTCATCGCATATCTTAGATCTCTATCGAGATATTAATTGATTCTTAAGTTCACCCTTATCTAGCTTTCTTCGCTTGCCGTTCTTTGATTTGGAGTTAATTATCTTTGACTGGAATTTACCTTTTTCTCAGCATCTTACAATTGTTTAACAAAAAGACTTGTAAAACTTTTTGGTTAAACAGTTAGCATTCGTTTTAGTTGTATCTCCTTGATTTATCCCAGGTCAAAGTTTCAATGTTACCCTGTTCTTAGTAGGTTTTAGTTACTAAATTAAATAGAAAAAGAACAGTCATTGATATAAATTTGTCATGAGATCACAAATGGATGGCACAAATGTTAGTACTATTATTTTATGTAAACAAGAAAATAAAGAAAGGAGAACGATTTCACGTTATTTTTTTTGTAATTTGTCATGAGATCACAACTAAATGGACAAAATGTTAGCATTGTTTTAACTAACAAAAAAAGATAAAAATAAGAACAATTTCAGGAAGTTTGCTTTCAAAAATAAAGCAGTGATGAAAGAAAAACTGCATCATTCAATGGAGATGCGGGGTATCGATCCCCGTACCTCTCGCATGCTAAGCGAGCGCTCTACCATCTGAGCTACATCCCCATGTGAATACTAATCGGCGCTTTTTATAAATAGTCAATATCACGTGCCTGTGTAGCCTTAGCAATTATTCTAAAATTTATATTTAAAGATAACAAACTTTAAAATCAGTTTCAGTTTCTTTTATATATATTTTCAAGCTATTACTATATTTAAATTGATAAAGACGATAACTTGATAACGATTAGATGGTACTATCAATATTTCATGTCAATGTGTATACTTTAGTTTTATACCAAAATCATAGTTAATTTAAAGTCCTAAATAAAAGAGGAATAATTTAATGATAATTTATTCAATATGAATTTTTATTTTAAATGATATGGATATTTTGCTTCAAGTTTCCTTACAAATTCACAATATCTTCAGCTTCATCTTCCCCAATTCGTTAACCTGATGTTATCAGAAAATAAAATTTTCTTTCATTAGCATCAGAGTTGAATATGTTATTATTCATTTAACTTCTAATTTTTATATTTTTATCTCTTCATAATCTAATTTCATTAACCATTTTCACTATTTTTTATTATTTTCTTTTCTATACAATAAGGAAAATAACTAATATAGTAAATATTTATTTATATTTTTAAATATAACTAGAATAATATTCCTTTTGTCTTTTTTGTCATTTTTTAATTCAATTGTTAAACTGAAATACTTGATCTTATTCACTAAATATCACAGTGACACTTGTTGAGCACCATAAATTACATAATCACATTCTAAGAATTAACACGTGATTGTCATGCAAAACCTTGATCTCCTTTCCTATAAATATGATTACACACTCTACCATTAGCAGTAACACAACTAGTTATGGAGCAAGAAAACATAATCTACGGCTACCAAATCTCCATATATATTAGTTAGAATAGAAATGATAATAAAATATTGAAAAACGCAATAAAAGTATGAGTAGCAAAAAAGACTTTCTAGTACCATATGATACAAATATGGTATATATGTATACCAACCGAGTATAAGATTACTTTCAAATATTGCTACAATTATATGCGACTATAATATTGTACCAAAACTTTAAGGGATGCAATAAAAGTATGAGAAAATTACATGCTCATATTGCAAGCTAAATAGTAGAATACTGTACTATTCTACTATTACTAAAGAAAAATCAAATAGTTAATGTAGCTAATACAACCAAAAATGTTCCAACTAACATATGATACTAGTTATAGATATACCAACAGAGTATACAATTTTACGCAAAGAAATTAGTTTTTTTTTTAATTCAATTATTAAACTGAAATAATATCAGTTGTCAATAAAATTTTCAAAAAATTCTAAAAGGACCTAATTGTAAGAATATACCGTTACATTATATAATATACTATAATAGTATATCATTGGAATGAACTATATATCAAAATGGTATATAGTATATCGTTTTGGTATACAATACAAATTCTTCTTCGCCAGTTCAACGCAATAAATTTTATACTATTGAATAACCAAAATGGATAATATGTTATTTTAGTATATAGAGGATTGATTCATTCAAATGGGAAGGAAAGAATATCATATGGTTAAATAAAATTGGGGATGGATAGGCTGATAATTAATTTTAATTAAAAAAATATATATTATAATAAGTTTAACAATGGATAAATTTGGAGATATTTTGTAACAACCTTATACGTGGTCTTGATCCATGACATTGGAACTTGGACTTCAAGAATATATAAGATTATCGTTCTCCTAGTTCTGTTGGTTTATATTGGGATGTAAGCAGCTTGTTCTCTTTGCAAACTTTTACTCGGAGAATTCCTATTATAATAATTCTAGAACTCTTAGTGACTTAGTGTAATGACAATCATTACCTTTCTACTCATAAAAGCAAATTAATATTTTAACAACTTTTTTGTACATCAACGTAATTATTGGTGTTTTTATAATAACTAGTCTTAGGGTACGCACTTTGCGATTGTATCGTATCGATGAATATAGAATTTTTTTAAAATTACGTAAAAATTTAAAAAAATTTAAAAATGACAAATGTTATTCGTATATAGCTACCTCAATAAATAAAGATGTCATATACTACAAAAGTTTCCAGATGTCTTATTTGTGATTTAAAAAGGATTTATCAAAATTTCAAATTTCAAATTCAATCTTTTGGTCTTTTAGAAATTTAGGATAAAAAAATTAGTGCTATACCTCCTAAAGATTGATAGTGATAATGTAAGAAAGGAAAAAAACAAACAAATGGTAAGTCATTTTAATACATTTTATCCTCTACATTTCATCATTATTGTTTTAAATTTGCATTGTTATCAATTTGACCCTTAGTTTTATATTATAATCGATGTCTTTTTACTTTTTTCACCACTAATGCTCTTCTTACCAAAATTAATTTATGTACCATAAGAGTTTATCAATTTGACAAACAAAGTTTACTTATATGATAACTTTAAAAATAGTTAAATTGAATTCTTTTGCTAATTAATAAATTTAACGACTTAATTATTTGTTAATATTTTGAATTAGCTCATCCCAAATTTAAATTCTTATTATAATTATAACGTTATTCAATAAAATTCTACTTTCAAATAGTTAAATAATATGTCAACTTTGAATTGTTGTGCTTCCGGAATCATTGTGCTTTTGACTCTTACAAAATTTTGCTAATGCATATTTTCTAAAGTTTCTAATAATAACAAATCTTATCAACGGACTTCAAAGAAGAAAATTCATATATGTTAAAGTCCTAAAAATTAGAAAAGAAACTTAAAATATATGAGGTTGTCTGATGGGCAGAGTGATTGTGAGGATGCCTGATTGTGAGGTGTCACACTGGTTTTACTGAGAATTTTACTGAGATATACTGATATTGCACTTGTTTCAAAGGTTTTCTGGAAACTGATTTCGAATTTATGATTGATGAATGTTACATGGTGACTTGGTGTTTTACTGGTTTGTGGAATTGTTTATACGTTCTGTATGTTTATATTACTCAGACTGTGATTTATTTTCATTACTACTGAGTTGGCGTTCTCATAAAGACTCCCTGTGCCTCTGTGCACAGATCCAAGTACTAGCTCGCAGCAGTAGCTGGCGCAGGTTCGATAGAAGCATTCACAGGATTTCGAGGTAGCTGTCCAGCGTCCACGGCTTCTCCATTTCCCTTCCTTATTTAGTCTTAGCATTTGATTCAGAGACATATATTATAGTTTTAGCAGAGTTAGGTTTATTTATTCTTAGATGCTCATGACTATTGACTCCAGTTCTTGGGAGGTTTGTTTAGAATATTAAGGGGACGCTAAGACTTAATTATATTATTTATGCTATGGTTGCATGCTTATTATTTAATTGTGAACTGCTATAATTGAATAAACGCGTAGTAAGGTGATGGTTGGCTAGCCTAGTTCCTCGATAGGCGCCATCACGGTCTGTTAGGATTTGGGGTTGTCACATATAAATAGAGGGTATTCATTTGTAAACTCACCAAGCAAACAATTCAAGTTCTCTCTAATACAAAGCTTCCTTTAACAATTCTCTTGCGTTCTAACATCCCCTTAGCAATCTTGAATGTAATAAGGCTAGCTCGGCATAGTAAAAACGTGAGCGAGTTGTCAAGTGCCGCACGTGCGCTTAGTTCAAGACTAAGGACGTGTCACTTTGGTCTGATTTTAATCAAGAAGGTGCTTTTCATGATGGACATTTCTATTTCATCATAAAGGTATTAGTAATGCAAGAAACGTATTGATTTTGGTATCTTACTTAAATATTTGTTGGCCTTGAATTTTTAAACTCTATTAAAACGGTTAAGAAAATAGTTAAAATTTTATATTTTATTATAATAAAATGATGCCTGATTATTTATGCGTTAAAATTGATTTTGTATTAAAAATAATATAATATAATTATTTTTCTAATATTAGGGCTTTAAAATTAACTCAAATTTTCAAGTAAACTATTAGATCAATTTTTATCTTTTGAAAATAAATTTTATTATTGGATAAAAATATACTTATAGTTAATCATAATTATAAATAAAATAAAATATTTTAAAACTTGGGATGAACTAATATTAGAAATTTGAATTAGTAAAAATATTTTCTTGAATATCGAGAACAAATAATCAAGTCTTTGAAGTTAACAAAAAAAAAAAAAAAGTCTTTGAACCAGCTACATAGTTAAAAAGCCAATTTAATTTTCTCAAATTCAACATATAAGTAAGATTGATTTTCAAGTTGATAAAACACTTGGGATAAAAAGAACATCCATAGGAAAAGCATTGGGGTGAAAACATATATCAAAAGATAGAGTAAAATCGGTTATAATCAAGAGTCAAAGTAATAGAGATGAACAAACAGAAGATACAACAAGAAGTTATATTCATGTACAAATTGGAAATAGAGAAATATCGCATATGCATGGAAGATATCAGACTTTTGCATGGCACTGGTGTCTTACTTTATTAAATTGTTAAGAGTATATATATAATAACTCGAACAAAATCTATATCGAATTTATATAATTCTTTTAGAATGTTATACTCATTATAAATTACTATTCAAAGACGAAATTCATGTAATTCTCAAAACTTATGCACCAATTAATATTAGGTACACACGCAAATCTCCTTTTTATCCCTTAAGTAAATAAAAGAAGAATTGTGTGACCCCTTGATTTGTATATTAGTTTATTTTTAAAACTACTAAGAGGAGTGAGCGGGTAAAACATAAATAAGGATAAACATCATATCCCTTGATTTGTGCAATCAGCTGTATGTATGACTTTTTTGATGTGCTAATATTGTAGAAAAATCTGCTATATATGAAATAAACAAAAAATGATATCATTTTCTTAAATAACTTTTTAAAAGGGCTCACCCGTGTAGTTTTCTTTACACAACTAAGCAATATTAAAAACATAATACATCTTGGTAGCAGCAAACTTAATATTTCAACAAAAATATTTCTTCTATAGCATATTCTAACCAAAATCGAAACCCCAACAATATGCCTAACATCTCGCACCTTTATAATTATTTTATCGTCCGCAACATGTAACGACTCGGTCCGTCGTTACGCAATATACGCATCTATTTCTTTATTTCTGTCTTGTAGTAGCTCGGTTAGACTGTTCATGGAGTGTTGGGGTTGGTTGGTTCGGGTTCGGAGTGAAAATAGAGTGGATTGAGACACTTAGTCTCTAACAAGAGCTTTAGAGTTGGAAAAGTCAACTCGGAGTTGACTTATTGGTAAACGACCTCGGAATGCGAATTTTATGGTTCGGATGGCTTCGTTAGGTGATTTGGGACTTAGGAGTGTGTTTAGAATATTTTTAGGGTGCCCGGTGAAGAATTAGGCTTGAATTGGCGAAGTTAGTATTTTGGCGAATTCCGGTTGATAGGCGAGATTTTGATCCGAGGGTCGGAATGGGATTCCGAGAGTTGCTGTAGCTTCGTTAGGTCATTTTGGACTTGCCCGCAAAATTTCAGGTCATTCGGAGATGGTTTGGTTGGGTTTTTGATCAAATGCGTGTTTCAGAAGTTTTTGGAAATCATAGGCTTGAATTGGATGAGAATTTATGGTTTTGATGTTGTTTTTGGTATTTTAATGGCTCGACAAAGTTTGAATAACCATGTTTAATATGTTGGTATGTTTGGTTGGGGTCCCGAGGGGCTCGAATTTGATTTCGGGCGTTAAACGGAGAAGTTGGAACTTGAAATGCAGCTGAAGCTGCTGTTGCTGGTGCGATCGCACCTGCGATGCTTGGGCCGCATGTGCGGATATCGCAGGCGCAGAAAACATGGCGCATGTGCGAGGTTTGGTCGCTGGGGCGGAAGGAAGATCGCACCTGCGAGGTCGCAGGTGTGGGAGATGGGGTCGCAGGCGCGGGCTTTGGGTGTTAAGTGAAGGACCGCTGGTGCGGTCACTATGTCGCCCCTGCGGGTCCGCTGTTGCAATAAAAAGGTTGCAGGTGCGAAGGAGGTCGCAAAGGCGGATGGATGTCCGCACCTGCGATGTCGGAGGCGCGGGAAAAGTATCACAGGTGTGGAAGCTGGGCAACTTAAGTGGGTTTCGCAGGTGCGGTTGAAAGGTCTCACCTGCGGAGTCAGAGGTGCGAGAAAAAAACACCGCTGTTGCGGAAATGCCTGGGCAGAACTATAAAAGGCAGCCTTCGCGAAATTAGCCCTCTTTCACCATTTTTACACACGGGTTGGAGGTTTTGAAGAGGGATTTCGTTGTTTCTTCAAGGAGGTAAGTTTCTTGGACTCAACTCGTTATATTGTGCATTAAGAACAATTTTTGATTGAAATCTTTGGTAAAAACAGTAGAAAAATGGTGGTTAGGGCTTGGGTTTAAGAGAAGAAGAATGGGGGAACTGGAGGACCATTTGAGGTCCGATTTTTGTGTTCTTGGTATGGTTAAACTCGGGAAAGAACAAGGAACCTAGTGTTGTGAAATTTTTTGACTTTCGAGACGTGGGCCCAAGGGACGGGTTTTGACCGAATTCGGGATTTTTGGTATTTTTGCTAAATTTTGACTTGGGGATTGTTCCTTAGCACGTTGTGACACTATGTAATTGATTATTGATAGATTTGGAGTAATTGGAGGCCGATTCTCGAGGAAAGGGCCCGACAGAGTAGAGTTGAGCCGGTTTCGAGGTAAGTAACGGCTTCAACCTTGGAATTGAGGGGTTCAAAACCCCAATGTACATGCTAATTGATGATAGTTACTATGATACACTCGCCAAGTGACGGGCATATGAGTGTTGGTTGATTTGTTGTGGCCCGGCTTATCCCCAGGCACGGTTTAACTGTTATTCCACCATGATATCGGTACTGTGAAGGCTATTAATGCGTAGAAACTAAAAGAAACATAACAAGTATAAATGATTAGACTTCATGTCTATATGTGGAGACCGGAAAGGGTCCTTCACTATTGTTTCTATTACGAACTTTACTTGTGCATACTCAGTCTTGTTATTATACATGTATTCGTATTTCAGTCTCAGAAATCATTTACTTATCATGCATTGCCATTGTTTGGGCTGTTTACATAATGGGAGTGTTGTGAGGAGACTGGTAATTATGACTGAGTATGGGCCTAGAGCCAAATGTTGAGATGATATACCCTTCGTGGGCTTGATACATATATAGCGCTTGGGACATATCCTTGGCGGCCCCTCCGGAGTCTTTACACCCCTAGTGAGCGCACAGTTATTGAGGGATGGATTTCCATGGACATGGATTTGTCCGATATATGAGATACAGATGGATGGATTTCCCTGGCACAGATACCGTTTATGAGATATGGAGGGATGGGTTTCCCTGGTACAGATTATGGATGAGTATGATATCCCGGAGATGGATTTCTCTGAAAGGCTGAATTGGCCTGCTCCCTCGGTACTTAGTGACTAAGTCACCACGTCGTACATGTTACGGGATGGATTTCCCTGGGCCAATGGCCAATTATGTGTACCGAGAGGACCACATGTGAGAGTTGCATGTTACATACATGGCATTTATTTGTTATTCAGGGATTTGACTAAGTTCTAGGGTCATTTACATAACATGATTGTCACTGATATTCTCGGTTAATTTCTGAAATATTCATTATTCGAATTGTTATTTACGGAGGTTTAGTTCGTTAAATTTCTCTAGTAAATGAATTGAGTATTGTTGTAACGGTTGGCTAGCCTGGTTCCACGACAGGTGCCATCAAAAACCCGGATGCGGGTCGTGACAAGTTGGTATCAGAGCACTAGGTTGAATAGGTCTCACCAGCCATGAGTAGGTTTAGTAGAGTCTTGCGGATCGGTAAGGAGACGTCTGTACTTATCTTCGAGAGGTTGCAGAACCGTTAGGAAACTTCATATCCTTGAATTTTGTCGTGCGACTCTGTTGATTCTTGGAACTAAATTCTCATTGTTTCATCCTCTCACAGATGGTGAGGACTCGTGCTACTGACAGTGATGACCCGGCACCAGGGGGACCAGTTTGAGGCCGAGGTCGTCGTGGTCGAGGTCAGGCTAGGGGAAGGGGTGCAGCCCGTCCGGTACATGGGGCAGCACCTGAGGATCCTCCCATTGCTCTGGATCAGGACCCCGCAGTCGAGGTTCCAGCGGGGCAGGACCCGGCACCAGCTGTGCCTATAGTGATCCCAGGTCTTCAGGAGACCTTGACTCAGATTCTGACAATGTGCACCAGCTTAGCACAGGCGGTCGCTCTATCTTCTTCTGCTACCACATCTCAGGCCGGGGGAGGCATACATACTCCAGCTGCCCGAACTCCTGAGCAGGTTCTTCGGGGGCTTCAGACACCGGGAGTAGCCCCAGTCCAGCCCGTTGCTGCTGCACCGGATTTCGTGGTCCCTGCCTTGGCAGATGATGAGCATCGGAGACTGGAGAGATTCAGCAGACTCCAGCCCCCTACTTTCAGTGGCATTGAGGGCGAGGATGCCCAGGCTTTCTTGGACAAGTGCCAGAGGATTCTTCGTACAGCCGGGATACTCGAGACTAGAGGAGTTCCATTTACCACTTTCCAGTTCTCGGGATCAGCACTTTCTTGGTGGGAGGCCTATGAGAGGCGCATACCCGCCGGTACACCACCACTGACTTGGCACTAGTTTTCTATTCTCTTCTTAGAGAAGTATGTACCACAGTCTCAGAGAGAGGAGATGCGTAGAGAGTTTGAGCAGCTACTTGAGGGGGATATGACAGTGACGTGATATGAGATGAGGTTTTCCGAGTTAGCTCGTCATGCTGTCTGGTTGGTTCCTACAGACAGGGAGAGGATTCAGAGATTTGTTGATGGTCTTAACCATTAGTTGCGGATTCTTCTGACCAGAGAGAGAGTGTTTGGAGTTTATTTTGAGACAGTTGTGGACATCGCCAGAGACATTGAGTCTATCTGACGCCAGGAGCGTGAGGAGAGGGAGACCAAGAGACCTCGTGGATCTGGTACTTATAGGGGCTTTCATTCTGGTGGTTCTTCTCAGCCTATCAGAGGCCGTTCATTCAGGCCTCCTCAGCCATCCCGTCCAGTTCATAGTGGGATCTCTTCAGGACATGGGTTTCGTGGTTCTCATTCGGGCCGTTCATCATTTAGTGCCCTTACAACTCAGAGTTCACCCAGGCCACCGTCCTTCTATGGTTCCTGAGGACAGGGTTCTTCCAGCAGCTACTCTGGTTCCCGGGGTTCCCTTCAATCCCCGCCGTCAGTCACGGGTAGAGGTTGTTTTGAGTGTGGGGATCCAGGACATGTTAAGAGGTTTTTCCCCCGTCTTGCTAGCATCTCTTATCAGCCGAGGGGTCAGCCTCCA
>ML278670.1:1453-80641 GCA_005239495.1 Nicotiana undulata
AATGCCAAACCGCTCAACCGTTTTGTACCACAAGGAATCCAGCTAAAACAACCAATACTCTTTTCAAAATAACTACAACAATATCTAACAATAAAATAACAAGACCAAGTAGTCATAGAAACAACAATGTACATAGAACAATTAAGACAAGAATCAATTAAGTTGGGAACGAGAAAGGGATCATGCTTAACATGCAAATTGGGTGGTGCATAGATACTCGTCACCTCACCTATACACCACGCACATGCATTTCACATAGCAAACAAATGAGGATTCCTATTCCCTCAAGTAAAAGCTAGACCAAACACTTACCTCAATTTCGCAGGCCACTCACAACTCAATTATAGCGTTTCCTTTAGAATCTTGCTCTAACTTGCTCGAATCTGATCATAATTAACTCAATATAATTAATTAAGGTTAAAGGAACTAACTTTATTGAAAATTACAATTTTTCCTAAGTTTTCTAAAAAATAAAGTGAAAACCCGACCCCGGGCTCGCTTGGTCTAAACTCGGGGTTCGAACCAAATTACGTTTACCCATTCACCCACAAACCCTCAATTTTTACCATGAAAATTCTTAGTTTTTGATTTAAAAAAGATGAAAAACAATGAGTAATTGAAAGAGTAAAGTTTAGAATTGATTACCTATGACTTGGGGATGATATTTGGTGAATAAATTCGTTCCTAAGGCTGTGGGGTTTGAATATTTGAAGAAGAAGAAGTTTGCCCGTTTTATATATATTTTTCTACCAGCTATTCAGCCTCATTTCACGTGTCAAACGATCCCTAAACTCGATATTTATGTGTCCAATGGATTCCTTGTGAAATTCTAGTCAATTTAGGCTTTTGAATCACTCAATTTGACCTTATAATGACGGCGATATCTAGGTTTTAATATTTGCAAATAATGCAGATTTTAAATACGTCGTCAGTGGCAATTTCGTAATTAACCTGAATAATCTGGAAACCTTAATAAAATAACCATAAAATTCTCATACGATGTCCAAATTCGATGATACTTTTTGCTACGGGTCCGTAATTACGATACAGATCTAATACTTAATTCAAAACAGAAATCGGAGCTCATTTATTCAATATGATATCATTTATGCTTGAAGAGACGACGTCGAAGCATAAGAAAGAACGAGCGCAACACAACCCAAACCTATTTGAAACTCACCCGAGCCTTCGGGGCTCTAAACCAAACATGCACGCAAGTCTAAAATATCATACGGACTTGCTCGTGTGATCAAATCATGAAAATAACATGTAAAACTATGAATTAAACCTCAAAACTCATTATTTTTCTCAAGAACACTTAAAGTTCACTATTTATCAACTGGACGTCCGAATCACATCAAATAACTTTCGATTGTCACCAAATTTCGCATACAAGGCTTAAATATCATTAAAAAAATTGTATCGAGCTCCGGAACCAAAATACGGGCCCGACACCAACGGTTTCAAACGTTAATTCTTTTCTTTATTCCATAATATTTTAGCAAAATAATTTCTTTCAAAAATTGATTTCTAAGGCTTGGGACCTCGGAATTCATTTCCGGGCATACGCCCGAGTCCCATATTTTACTACGGACCTCTCGGGATCGTCGAAAGATAGATCCGGATCCGTTTACTCAAAATGTTGGCCAAAGTCAATTTTTATCAAATTTAAATTCTAGAAATCACTATTTCTCATATTTTCACATAAAAGCTTTCCGGTTTCACGTCCGGACTGCGCACGCAAATTGAGGTATTTAAAATTAGTCTATTTATGGCTATTAAGCATGGAACGGAGTTTAAATTTAGAAAATAACCCCTTGGGTCATCGCAATAATGAATATTTTTCTCATACCCATTTCATTTCATTCCCAAACTCAACATTTGGTTAAATTGTTACTTTTCTTGTTGTTCCGATGGCACAAATTCTCCCATTTGCAGAATCTAAAAGATGATGAAGAAGAAGTTACATTGCCTTTCATAATCGAGTTTGGATTAATAGGGTTTAAAATCGGGGTGGGTAAATCAAAACCCAAGTTATGATGGTATTTCTGTTTAATTTAGAAAGGGTTTATATGTAGGCCAATGGCACCGGTAACATAAGGATCATTAAATTTTTCTATTTCCTTTAGATAAGTCTGTTAGTAATAAGGGCATAATTGAGCCACTAAGATAACGATGCAGGTATTTTTTGCTCCATAGGTGGACGGAGGATATTTTATATCAAATCAAATAGTTTAGGAGCAACTTTGGCCCTTTTCCGTTTTATTTAACCAACCAACTATGCTAGGAAGATTGTTTATCTTCGCAAATATCTTCTTGGCAAACCACTTCAAGAACCAACCACTATTATTTTTCGAGAAAGCTGCATAAAAGTACAACCTAACATCCTACATTGCACTTAATTACATAGTCATGTTTCTAAGTTTACAACGACATAACTCACTATTTTTTTGCAACAGTATTTATACGCCCGGTATACAATATTATATAACATCATAAACTTTTATGATGTATAATATTGTATACAAAAACTGAGTATCGACTCTGACGAATTTCAACTCACACAAAATATCATCAAATAGCTTAAATCTTCAAGATATACCCGTAAAATGGTATAGTTGAATTTATACGTGGTTTCCAGACAAGTGAACTAATTTGATCCTGAAATAATATAATAATTGACAAAAAAATATACAATACTTAGCCTTAGAAAGTAGATGAAACATCAGAGATGATAATTCCATGAACACGGTTTTCGGGTACAACAATGATGAGATCGAAAAGCAAAAAATCAAGATTGTATAAAGCTTTGTATATAATATAGTATAAGTTTAGCCATTTATAGATATGTCTAGGGAAGGGGGACCTAGGATCGTGTCCTCCTTTAATGCTAATTATGAGGGTCATTAATGAAGAGGTAATGATGAACATAAATGCCAAATTTTTTTAACGGACCGTCGCTCTTAATGCTACAGAATATTCCCTATTATATGTTATCGGACGCAGGTCAATTAATACCCATTTATGAACGTTATCCTTTCCGGTGACAAGAAGAATGACTACTTTCGGTCTTCGAGCATCCCCGTCTCGGGTTCCACATGTCCTCCCTGTTGATACCCAATTTTTCCTCAAATTATTTTCAAATTTGCACATATACCTTCAAAATCACTTTTTATAATAATTGGTATTTTCCCATAATTTTCCATATTTTTATCAACTTATTTTCTAATTTATTCAGTACTTTATATCCGATAATTGTTCATAAATTGCATTACAAATAATTTCAAAAATATTTATTAGCTCAATATATAATTTTTAATCCTATTAGGATTTAATTATTTTATAAATTAGCCAATTTGACATTATTTGGCTATAATTACAACAGCTTTGCAATTATAGCCTAATTACATATTTTATGTTATTTTAATTCAATAATCAGTCATTTTATATTTTAATACTAGTTAATTATCTTAATTTTACCTATTTAGCCTTAATTGCATTTTATCTAATTATTAGCTATTCTTATTAATTATTTACCTTATTTTAATGGGTATTTAATAATTAGCCCCTTTTTATTTAAATTATAGCCTAATTTAATCTGACCCCAACCGAATTAAAACCAACCCAAGACCTAATCGAAATAACCCAACAACCCAAGCCCAGTACCCTATCCTACCTGACCCAATCCTATGTAATCTGGACCGTTGATCAAATTTGATCAACATCCCAAATTCACGCTTACCTAATTTAACCCCTAACGACTACCCCCCCCCCCCTTCCTCTCATTCATTCCCAGCCCAAGCATCTCTCTATCTCCCTCTCTCTATCTCTGTTCTCTCTAGAACCTTCTCGCCTCCTTCTCTCTTCTCCGGCCATCTCCCTCGCCGGAAACTATGTCCTCTCACCCTCTCCTAGCCCCTGCTTCACCCCACGCCGGTTTGACACTACCTTGAGGCCCTCAGGTAAACCTGGAGCGGTTCAACTCCCCCTACGGCCTTTCATGCCATTTTCCAACCACCTCCGGCCGTTCGAGTAAGATCTATGACTTTTGGGTTAAAACTAGTAATGTTTTGAGGTTTTCTTATCTTTTCTGGGTTCTTTCTGAAACCCTAATTCTTAAAACTCTCCGATTCTTTTAGATCTATGATAGATTTGTGTATAATTTAAGCTATTTTCGTTGCTTTTCTCAAAGATTCCCTGATTTTCTCTAAAACGACTCTTCGTTTTCAGCTAGGGTTTCATGACTCCGTTTTAAATGGTTTTCCTATGATTTTTTCAGTATTATCCTAGGGTATCTACTGTGTTTTAGTGATTTATTGAAGTTTCTCTCTTTTATTGGATCGTTGTGATGAAATCCCTAATTTTAGACCTAAACCCTAAGTCCCTGACTTCGTCTTTGATATTTTTTGCATATGTGCTTGCATCTCATGTACTTTATGATGTTTTACCCTATGTTGTTCATTTATGTCTCTGATTGTTTCCTTGCTTTTCCGCTTACATTACTGTTTACCCTATAAGTTCATGTGAATCCCTAATTTCATATGTTTTCACTACTAGGGTTTCTGACTTCTTGCCTGTTATTCATTCAATTCATGTTAATCTCCTTTAATTGATGTTATTCCTGTTCGAATGCCTGTTTCTCTGTAATTTTACTTTATTAGGGTTCCTGATTTATTTGAATCCTAGATTCCTTGTGATTTGAAAACCTTACTGATTTCTTATGGGATATTCTTACTAATTTCCGACCTTTAGCTTATTTCTTACCTTGTCACATGGTGAATTTACTGTTAATTGATCCCTATTTCCTTAATTAGACTCTGATGAACCTAGTCTCAATTGCATACTTGTATTGGGTTGAAATTGTTTCCTTATATGTTATATGCATGAGAACGTTCCTTATTTGTTATTTGCCTACTAGCCGTTTGAGTTTAACCCCTTCAATTAAGGAACACCTATGCTGATTTTACACTATTTGAATATTCCTTTAAGCTATATATGGTCCCTTTCCTTATTTGTTACTCACCGTTTGAATAACTCCCTTAATTATGGGAGTACTTGGGTTGATTTCACTCTGATTGATACTAAGTTCCATAATTGTTAATTGATTATGATTTTTACCTTACTTTTCACTCAGCTTTCAAAACTATATATTTGCATACTTTTTTTTCATTAAACACACGAACTAACTGTTCAACTCTCTCTCTCTCACAACTGAAACTCTCTGTTCTCTCTCTTTTCTGTGCTACTTACTACTATTCTAAGTTCGGCTGCAAGCCAAGGCTAACTATTGTGCATCTCCTACTTCCTGTTTGTGTTACTGCTTTCTTCACTTGGCTGGTATGTTTTAATTAGAATTCCAGTCCTCAAACCAACATGTTTCTATTACTGTTTCAATTCATTGTGTTCCTGATATGTTTCTATCTGTTGTTCTACTGTTCAAAATGTAATTAGAATCTCTGTTGTATCTAGTATGTTAAGTTGTCTTATTCCTATGTGAACCTCCATGTCTATGTTTGTACATTGGTTTGCTTAGGGCATCCTCTATTGCCTTAGGTTGTCTGATACTATGTTTAGTATGATCTTGTACTATGCTATACCCCGATTCTCTGAACCCCCTTAAGAGATTCTGACTGTGTACTGCCTGCTACATGCCTACCCTCACATGCTCTGTATTTGTCCCTCAAATCCCATTACCCTTGTTTGTGGTTGTTGGACTATTCTGAGTCCTTTGTGTGATGTTGACTTTGCTTTGGTTCTGAGATTGGTGTTCATACTCTTTCAAATTGTTTTCATCAGTTAAACTTTTGTTATGAAAAACTATTTCGACTAAGTCCCCGTTCCAAAACTGTTTTCTTACCCAAAGTTTTCAAAACTATATCAAGCACTCTCACTCTACTCTTAGACCCCTTAAGTTCTACCCCTTTGTGAGAGCATTGCTTTGGGACCTCTGAGCTCCCTCTGAATTTTGACACACTAAGGCTGGCCATTCCACACTGAACTTACTCTATCTTGGCTATGAAATGTGGGTGTGAGCACTGCCCGGGATCCCTTGAGATCCTTAGGGAACTCTGACACACCCGGATTGTGAGAAAGGTTGTGAAACAATACCTGGCATTGAGGACATGGAGATCTGGGCCTATTGTGTAGGCTCCCTATAGTTAACTTCTTATTTTCCTTATTTTAATTATGTAATTCATACCCATTGGTCTGTAACAAATAATTGTAAACAACTCTGGGGTTGGATAGTGAAAAGGGGTGGGTAATATGCATGTTGTAGTGTAATCAAGGGTAGAAATCATGCTTCCTAGGTTTACTTTCTCCATGCGCAATAGAAGCCATGTTTAGGTACAACATTCCAAGCATGCCATGCATTAGATATCGTGCTACTTAGGATTTATATGTACTGTTTTCAGCATCTCATCATCAGTTAGAAATCCTGTCTATAGGGTAAATAATAACAACGAAAAATAAATTGCTATCATGTGACTCTGCCATGTAAACATGTTATGAAACTTCATTTAGAAATCCTATCTTAGGATAAATGTACTAACATCGGTTGTTATTCATTCTGCAACCATGCCTACACGCTTAGAAATCCTGTTTTAGGTAAACAACATTAAAAACTATCATCTATGAATAATGATGTGATTCTATGTGCATTTAGAGATCCTGTTTAGCGACTGCATATGCATCATGATGCATTAGACATCATGTTCTAGGATCATACTCACTTAATTACACTTAATCTAAATACGGATGTATAAAATAACCTTCCTGTTCTCACAACTGGTAATTAGTCTCTGAATATTTCGCAACACTTAGAACTGCATGCTATTAAGTACAACGACCTGAAATTGTTATCAACTACGAATAACTGCTACACACCTAGGAAAGCCTTAGGTAATTAACCATAAGGAAATAAAACCAGAACTGTCTTTTGTGATTAGTGTTTAACTGTCAGCATGCTTAAAACCAGTAGGCAAGCCTGATTAAGACTTCCTCTCTGAGTTATGCAATAAATCTATCTTTGTGTTGTCACTTAGACACTATGCTTAGGATCTGTGTATGAGCCATGTTGTTTATGTGTACTATATGTGGAGGTATATCCGAGCCTTCTATTTGTCTTCCATGCTCCCCTTAATTGAAGTCCTATCTGTTTTCTTATATGTGGCCTTAGTATTTTCACCTTTTAAAACCTGAGGGTTTGCCTAGAACCTTCTTCATAGGATAGAAGTCCTAAATTCCTCCGGGACTGATAGGAAGGGACGCGTAACAGCATGCAATAGAGGTCGAGATCAACACTCGCTTTAGTTACTTTCACGGGGTTGGAAAGGGTAGATATGGATATGATGACTGATGCGCTAATACCACGTGTAGCCCCTCTTTGAGGAGTGTCATACCGGGTATTGCATTGATGTGATCCGTATTATAAACAAACCTAGGATACCCCTTTACTTTCATAAACATGCTTAGATTGTAATTCTTTTCAAAATCTAGCTTTCCATTAACTGTTTTCAAATATCCGTGTACTTAGACTTAAATCCCCTATTATTTGAGCTATACCTTTTTATTTGCTAATTGTACAAATTCACAAAAAGCTATTTGGTTGGGAACCACACTTGTGGATCTTGAGGGGTGCCTAACACCTTCCCTTTAGGATAATTTCAAGCCCTTACCCTGTCTCTGGTTATCAAACGTAGTCGTAAATGAACTCCCTAGGTGTCCTAACGCACCTTAAAAATCGTTAGGTGGCGACTCTTCAAAAAATGCAAAACCCTTTTCCCAAAAGAAACGAGTTGTCCCAACCAATGTCATAAACCCTTTTAAACCGTCCCCGAAAGGAGTGCTTGGGGAAAAAAGGGGGCGCGACACTCCCTTTAGACAACCATGTGTCATATCATATTTCACCCTCTACAGACAGTCCTCCTGCTTTCCGGTGACATAACTTTGTGTTACGTGGAAGTAGGTAGAAACACCTTTTTGGCGGGAATTACACCTTTTTGTCATATCACTATTTGCTGCGAAATATCATATAGAGTTAGCTTCCTATTCCATACTCCTCTTTGCTCATCTTATGAATAGAAAATCAGCAGGATTTGAACAGAAAATCAGCAGAATTTGAACAGAAAATCTTCACTCCCCAAACAACTAAATATGAGCTGACCTTTTCATGAGAACACGATATCTATATGATTAAAACATGTCATATATAATATAAGTACATAACATTGTTTTGGTTCAAGGTTGATAGTCTCATTCTCCCAAGGGCAATTGAACAAATTTCAACTGAAAGCAGCTACAAAAGTATTCACTATTTTAGAAACCGAATACTTGAACATTTGAAACCACCATTAAAATTGTTATAAGTAACAAACATCTTTATTTCAAAATATGATGAGGTGTAACAAAAGAACCTGAATTTTATTTTTTTGCTACAGAGTAAGTAGGATATTTCCAGTAAAACAAATATAATAGCAATAAGATAGATAATAATAAATGAGTAGTAGATAGTAGTGCTGTTAAATACTCGGTAAAGGCAACAAAAAGGGGGAATTTGAAAAAAATTAGGGGAAAAACAAATATTAAATCATAAATTGGTGTAACAAAATGTACAGATGCTCATGTACTCAGTGATACCAAGGTTTTGGGAAATTTTGTAATGAGCTGTGGCGTTTTCATCCAGTTTTTATGATATTTTTACTTACTTAAACCTATTTCAGTATATTTTGAATTTTAAAATGTTGGTATGTGTGAGTTGTCAGCTTACCTAGTATCATGATAGACGCCATCACGACATGTCGAGTTTTGGGTTGTGACATTGAGTGTTGATTTGGTCTAGTTGATGTAAGTATCTTTCCTAACTTTGTGAAGGAAGGGGGGAGTTGCCCAGTAGGGATTGGCTTAAATGCACTATTTGAATTATGTGAAAAACGTGTACACTAGGTGACGAGTATGTACACAACCTTATATGTGGAAATCGGTTTAGACTCTTAGGCTTCTTTCATGCATTTAATTGAAGTTATCATATCATGTTATATTTTTCATTGTTAAATTTACTCTTACATGATATATTTGAAGTTGTTAGTACATGTTTTATCTTTTATTGTCACGCTTACTCATATATGCTTTAATTGAAGTTGTTACCTCTTATATTATCATGCTACCTCTTTATTTGTCGAGTTATTCTTAATTGAAGTTTCATTTCATGTTACCCCTTTTATTGTTGGTTTATCCTAATTTGAAGTCCTTATTACATGTTATTTCTCTAATGGTTGAGTTATTCTTATTTGAGTCATTATTACATGTTATCTCTTGTTGAGTTTATTCTTTCGTTCATTGTGTTAGTGTAATTCTGTTGTGGTTCTAGTTAACGTACACTCATGTTATTGTTGTTGTTATTGTCGTAATCAGTGTTGTTGCCACATGAGCCATGAATTATTGTGGTATTGATATTGTTGTTATGAAAGTGTTGTGGCATATAGGCATGTGTGCTGCGAGTTGTAATGTTGTGTTGTTGTGTTTTGGCACATGTGAAATTGTTGAGAGGATTGTCGGGGTGTTCGCACGTGAGTTATCCTTGCTATTAATATTATTATTGATATTTGAACATGTGGCGAGACAAGGCGAGCTATATATGTTGGGTTTGCGCATATGGTAAGACAAGGTAGGATAATTATTGATGCGCGTGTGGAGAGACAAGACGGGCATTTACTTATTGTTGCTCACGCGGCTAGACAAGGTGGGCTATGTCGGGAATGATTTGTGATGGTCTATGGCATTGTTATTGATGATCTTTTTGTGGTGGTGTGGCTTTCTTGTGTGTGTGCGTTATGCATATTAAGAGATTTGTTGTGTTGTTTCCAATGTGCTACTCGGTGTCTCTGATTTTTACCTGTTGACTTGAGTTGCGATAGTACACTTGCATAAGCATACAGTGTATCATGTCACCAATATCAGCCCAGGAGTAAAAATCTTGATTTTAATTGATCATATACACGAATTCTTGTATACCTACCTTTTGTGCATGGTTGTACCGTTATCACGTGAGTTGTCCGCGTTAATATGAGATATTGTTACTATTGGAACATGAGTTGTCCGTGCGGATATGAGGTATTGTGACTATTGGTACGTGAGTTGTCTGTGCAGCACGTGAGTTGTCCGTGCGGTTGTGATAGGTAATGTGGGAACGAGATGCCATTTGAGTATGATTCGTGATCTGGGGCTTGTGATTATGAGGTATGGTACCTCAGGGTGATTATTGTGTAAACCTTGTGAAAGAACGGTTGATAATTATTGTCATTTGTTTTTCCTTGATTGGTCTCATTGGTACTTTGACTGTGTTCCGATTACTTTGCTTGTTATCTCCTATTTACTCCTTGTTGCTATTTGTTGCCTCTACTGCCCGTTGCTAGAGTGATATTGTTATTCTTTCCATGTTTAGCTTTATATTGATATTCGTTCCCCAATTAGTTTTATATTAGTACTTGCTTAGGTTATAACATCTCGTAGGAGTCTCGATAGTACCTCGTCACTACTCCATTGAAGTTAGTCTTGATACTTATTGGGTACCGCTGTGGTGTACTCATGCTACGCTTATGCTCATTTTTGTGCAGATTCAGGTACCTCTGAGCGTGCCGGTTGTTAGCTAGATGTTGCTATGGAAATTTCAAGGTATACCTGCCACTACGCTCGCAGGCCTCGGAGTCACCTTCTGCAACTTTACATTGTTACTATTTACTTCTAAGCCAAACAGTGATGTATATGACATTCTTAGTTACACTTAAAAAGGCTTATGACTTCGTAATACTGATTTGAATAGTAATAATGAGTGACATTACACACATTATTCTGCTTTACAAATTTGAGTCACTCAAACTGTAGCATTTGAAAGATTGGGACATAATTGGGGAAAGAGATGAGGAGAATGGCATTCATAACTTTTTCATCACTGTACTCGCCTATATTCAAGCATGTAACTTGCAGGTTATACAATCACTTGAACTCATTAGCACACATCAAAGGCGTAGTGTTGTGGTTGTATATTATACTCGCTGCCTTAAAATCTTGGATTATATTTAAACAGGAAATATGAAAAAGGATGGCATAAGACTTTAGATAATCGAACTGCATAATGTGACTTCCAAAACTAGTGCAGCAGTTGAGTCGGCTTTTGGAAAACAATGAAGTGTGAGCTTCTTGGTTGTTGTTTCACAGAAGACGGAGCAAGATTATCTACACATGTAGAGCAAACTGCAGCTATAGATACAGATGATAGTATCTCTCACAACACTAAGAATAAATGGGAGGAAAGTTTGAGAATTTCTTTTGGTGATTTGAATGGGCAATTGAGGTCGGATTTTGGTGAATTTGATATGGGTAGACTGGAAATAAGGATTCTAGTTTTGTGATTTTTATCGAATTTCGAGACATGGGCCCGAGGGTAGGGTTTGGCCAATTTCGGGATTTTTGGTTAATTTCGATAATTTTTGAATGAGCTTCGTTCCTTGGCATATAATAATGATATAAATCTAATTTTTGGTAGATTTGGAGCACTCAGAAGTCAATACTAGAGGCAAAGGCATTGAGGGCTAAGATTTTAGCTGGTTTTGAGGTAAGTAACGTTACCAAACTTGGTTCTGAGGGTTCGAAACCCCGAACTAAATGATATATGACTATAATTATGGTGACGCACATGCCAAGTGACGGGCATGAACCAAGTGATTTGTGGCCTGGCTCATCCCATGGCACTGTCTAGTAGTTATTATGGATTGATATCCACACTTTTATTAATGTGGTTAATGTGAACATGCTAGAAATCATGCTAAGTCAAATGCTAGGGCTTCATTCCAAAAATGTTGAGACCCGAGTGGTCGTATGTTACTGTCTCCTTATGTGTTATTTGATTTCAGATACTCAGTCCTGTTATAGCATATCATTTCATGCCTTAGTCTCGGTAATTGTTAATTTTGTATCATTGTTTCGGGCTAGTTCATGCATCTATGAGCCATGTGAGCGAGACTGGAGAGTAATGACTGAGTGAGGTCGAGAGCCTGTTATGGAGAGACAATTATGATATTGGACTGCACACCGCAGCGATACTCTGATCATGCCATCGTTGGCTTGATATAACGCTTGGGCTAAGAGGAGACCCTCCGGAGTCTTTACACCGCCAGTGAGCGCATTGATATTTGAGGGATGGATCTTCATGTCCGAAGTGATGCTGTTGAGGGATGGATCTTACCTGGACATGGATCTTGTCCGACCGTTGTATGCCGGAGATGGATTTTCTCCATGGGGATGGATTGGCCTTTCTCGGTACTGAGTGACTACGGTCACCTATGTTTATGTATATTCCGGATGGATCTTCCCTAGGCCCCGAGAGCCATTTACAATACCAAGTGGACTCATATGTGAGAGAATGTGAGTACTATGTGCATTCCATACAATTGGCATATTGGCATGTAGAGTATACTAACTTATACATAAGTTACTTATCATATCTGAATCATTACGTTTTCCTTCACTGTCTATTAGAACTGCGAACGTGCCTAGTTTCCGTACACTGTTTCATTACATTTATCGAGGTTTAGTCCATCACTACCTCTCAGCTCATAGTTTGGGTTCGTTACTTCTGAGTTGGTGTACTCACGTTACCCCCTGCACCTTGTGTGCAGATCCAGGTTCATCGGGACCCGATAACGGTTGCTGATTTGTTGTCAGAGTTTCTTTTGGAGTCTTCGAGGTACTAGCTAGCGATCGCAGCCTCGTCTTCTCCCTCTTAATCTTACTGTCGTATTTTTATTATCTCAGACTACGTTGTCTATTTTTGTATTTTGACATCCTTATGTGGTTGAAGCTCATGACTCGGTAACACTAGAATCTGTGGTTGGTTTTTATTGTATTTTAATGATGTCAAACTTCCGAATGGATAATTATTGACACTTTTGTCCCTAAATGCATCAATTTTCAAAAAACAAATCCTTATTTAACAAAATGTGTGGCTTGCCTGATTCCACAACAGGCACCGTCACGACCGGTGTTTGGGGTCGTGACATGATATTGACATCATGATTGGAAATTCAAATTGTCCAATTCAAAAGAAAAGTTTGCATTAACAGAAGATATCCAAATCCGCCTTATAGAAGTCACGTGCATATCTACATATGAAGAATTGATGGCTTACAAGAAAAGAATCTTTTACACAAAAGGCATTAAATGATACGTCTTGATTAAATGGTTTGCAGTATGTAAAGATTTCTTTAATGGATATTCGTTTGTACTCAAAGGAAAGAGTAGTTACTCTTCAGCATCAGACTTAATCGAGACAAGAATTGTGATCATGTTCAAAAGGGAAAGAAGCAGTAAAGGAAAGTTGGAGCCGCACCAAAGGAAATTCTTTTCTAAAATTAAAAAACCGCTACAACGACTAGAATATTCAACGACCAAGTATAAAAGAGAAGATACTTCCAATAGCAAACTTACGCAGCCTTCTATAAATTGTCTATCCAACTACAAGTTCTTTATTCTACTCTTAACAAGCATTGTAATTCACCTTTAGAATTACTGTGTACACAAAAGAGAGAAGGGAGACAGAAAAATATTGGAGGGGCAGTGTGTCCGAGAGGTTGTGTCATTGTTCGTTTCTTTGGTGAGCGAGTGAAAACTAAAGGGTCGTTGTTGGTGAGCGAGTGAAAACCAACTCTTGTTCGTTGTTGGTGAGCGAGTGAAAACCAACCCTTTCAACATTGGTGGTGATCGCCGAAAACCACAAAGGCTGTACTCAATTCAATTTACAAAGAGCTCTAAAAGACAACACTCTTGCAACCCAAGAGGACTGTATTAGGATACCATATTAGTTCCGAACCAGTATAAAAATTGCTGGTGTCATTTACTTTATCTCTCTCATTCTATGTTATGTTACTTTACTGTTTATTGTGATTAACACTTCTTTAAATCGAACGGACTAATAGTTCTGTGCATGTTGTTTTCGCATAAGTCGACTAGGTCTAAAGAGTAGTCGACTAGAAATTTAAAAAGGCTACAATTCAACCCCTCTTGTACTTTCAGTAGAAGTGGGTAGCGGGTAGAGGGTTAATATGCCCTTAAGTGATATTACTGGTCATTCTGCAGGAGCAGTTGATTTTAGAAAATTTAGTACACTTTAAGCAGAATGCCAAGAAACAAGTGCCACGATGACACAAAATATGACTTGTCATATAATGGTCGGTGGAATGTCCTCATTGGGTGTGTGCTTGGGTATCTTCATGTGTTTAGAGCACTAATGGTAAATCCTTTTAGTCTAATTTCACCCTACATTATAGCATACAGCACGAGGCATGCTCGGGAGTGCTGCTTTGCTCGGCACTTGTAGCCAATTAACTAGACCAAGTGTTAGGAGCATAATCTGAATTATTCCCATATAGTAGTTAGGTAGGACTGCACTTTGCTTGAGCGGATGGTCTATCGGAAGCAACCTCTCTATCTTCGCAAAGCAGAGTAAGGTTGCGTACAAACTACCCTCCCATATCCCACTTACTTATAGTGGGTTTGTTGTTGTTGTTGGTAATTAGGAATAATGATAAATAGCGGTCAAACACTTGCTGTAAAATAATCTTTTCTAAATCCTTCTGTATATATGTTGCTGAGTTGTACAATTAATGTTATCTTCTCATGAGTTGGAGAAGGACAACTTTTAGAAACATGCTTTGCTATTTTGCCCACACTAACTATTTAGAGAACATTCATGTTTATTGTTTGCTGAACATTTGAGAATGGGTAACATGGGGAATAAAGGTGAAACAGCTGTCGTAATGTGTACAGTTATGTTGTTTATTGTGTATAGGACCACTAATTATCAGTATCAACAGACATGGGGCATGACTTTTGCAGTAATTTCCAGAGAGAATTACTGCTAAAATTCTCTCTGGAAATTCATGTGTACCAAGTCATTAGTTTGTGTCATGTCTAGTAAAATGAAAAGATTCTCTGGTGTTATATTGATACAAGATGAACTTTTATAGTATCTGCTACTTATATGCTCTTGTCAAGATTACATTTTAGAATTCTTAGGCATGTTTTACATATTTAATCGACATTTTGAAACATGACTAACTATACTTGCAATGTGGCATCAGATCCAGTTTATTGAAGCAGAGTGCAGCCAATGCCAATCAATCAATCACCTATGCCACAATCCTAAATATGGTGGTTGGTTATATGATTCTCTGGTGTTATATTGATACAAGATGAACTTAAAGAGAGCGACATGTATCGAAGCTTAGCATCACCAAAACAATCAAGTGTGAGCTTCTTGTTTGTTGGAGCAAAATTATGTACACATGTAGAGCTAACTGCAGCTATAGATACAGATGATAGTATCTCTCACAACACTAAGCATACAGATGCTCAGTGTTTGAAGGTAAGTGATATTCATAATGCCCTTGTGTTATCAACCTTGGCATCAAAATCAACAATGGAGTTTCTTCACAGAAGAACAGAAGCAGGTACGTGCTCATCAGTGATAACACTTACTGTTGCACATGAGGCCAAATGTTGTACAGCAGCACCTATTGAAAATTACATGTGCTCTGCAAAGAAAATTACACTGGTCAATGAACACATACTCTTCTATGACCAAAACAATGTTAAAACAGTCAAATAGTGTCACCTGTTTAGCCATCTCTGATAAAAGAAATGTAATCCATCTCTCGGAACAAAGTCGTGAAGCAAGCCGAATTTGAAGAGCATGGATACAAGCTACGTCTCGGAAGGAAAGACAATTCTGAATCTGCTTTGTCTACAAACAAGGAAGCTATAAGTAATGCAACTATAAATCTCATCGAGAGTTTGATCCTGGCTCAAGATGAACACTGGAAGCATGTTTAACACATGCAAGTCGAACGGTAAGTGGTATTTCCAATAGAGGACGGGTGAGTAACGTGTAAGAACCTGTTCTTGAAAGGGAAACAACAGCGGGAGAAGGCTGTTAATACCCTGTAGGTTGAGGAGCAAAAGGAGATCCGCATTGATAAGGAAATAGTTTACCCTCATATTAGTGATTTTTCTCCTTTGCTTATTCTTAAACAAATAAGGTCTTAACAACCAAAGTTACAATTGATAACCTGAAACATCAGCTACAATATGAAGAAGAGGAAAGACTAGTACCGAGATAATCTTGTAGCTCCAGAAAACCAATATCAAGCTTCCCAAATAGTAACAAATAAACTTAACAACAGTGAACAATTTAAAAGGAGTGACAACCTGATAACTAGTTAATTCTTTTGGGCTAAAATATAATGAAGAATTCAACTATGTCGAAGAAGCTGAGGGAAAACATTTTGCTTGACTCGTTGGCAAATAGGACGAGACATTTGGAATATACAAACAAAATAACCTTAATCACAACAGCTGCAAATAGGCACCCAACATGAATGAACCTTTCGATCACAGAACAAGATATATTTTACAAGATCATATGAATCTATAAATGTGCAAAATCGCAGTCTAACATTGTGTCAAAGCATTTTTAAGAACATGAGATTATTGTAAGAAAAGGACAATGTCACAGTGACTTGACCGTCGTCTGACAACTTGCTTACTCCCAATCTTGCCACAACATCCAACCCCATGACTACAACTAGCCTCAAAGCAACTTTGTCAGTCCTAGTAAATACCACCAAATGAAGAATTGAAGGAGCTTATATGACTTTTAACCAAGAGTTAATCAAGACACTTAATCTATACCCATTCAAATGCACAATTGGTGTAGTTTAATCACTTGATTGTGTAACTGATATTTACATCACTAGTGGGTAAAACTTAAACCCATACGCAAATATCCACATACTCTTTCCAAAAGAAAATATTTATGCCAAGTTCGAACGATTGGGTTTTTACTTTTCACGAGCGCTGGTGGGTTCTAGAGTGCCTGTCAAAGGCGCTAGAGCGAACCCTGGGTTATTAATCACCACCTGCACCTCATATTTTGGCACAATGAACATGTAATCCCCCAGCTATTTCAGTTGACTAAATTTGTTCCTTTACTCTATAGCGTAAAAGAACACAGCAGCAGGGACAACCCGTCTGTACAACCAGCAAGGAGGATGGAACTATTGGCAAAAATCCATCAAGAATAAACAAAAAACACAAAAACAAGATAAATCTTATATCAAAACCAAGTGTGACATCAGAAAGCATCCAAATCACATCTGACAACTAATCTGAATCAGTCAACCTATTTGATGAAATTCTTTTCTTTTCCTAAAAGAAGTTCCAAGTGTGCTAAAATAAAGAGTTTAACTTCTAACCACTAACATTGTAACAAAACTTTTACATTACCTAAAAGTTAATTATTATTAACCTGAAAAATATGGCAAGTTACCTGCTATAACAGGCTAAAATACACAAATATCTTTTTTCCTTTTTTTGATAACCTTTGTTTTCGAGCACCAGCACAAATAACGGATAACTCTCTCCATCAAGACGACTATTACCTATATATAATAGTGTGAATATTCTAATAATAATACCTCACAAACAAGATAAATGTTGTTGTAGTGGAGTTTCTTGATTATATGAAGAGTTTTCACATGTTAGTAATAGTATTTCTTGAAAGATTTACAAAACTTAAAAAACTGATTAGCCAACAATTCAATCAATGTTAGAGGTTTCCCTCCTTTTGCTTCACTTCCTTCTTGCCCATCACAGCAGAGAGTCAAAAATAAAAAAAGAGAGTACTCATCACATTTGCTGAAACAGTAAATAAAACTATGACAGAGTATAAGAAAAGGAGTGAAATAGCATGGAGAAATGCATCTTTAGCCTCAAAAGCTGATGTACATGCACTCTGCAAAGAAAATTTTACTGGTCAAACTCTGCCACATAAAAATGAAATGAAGGATGTAATAAGTTTGTCTATACTCACATATTTTCCCAGGGTAAAAGTGCTCAAGACTCATTCCAAACAAGGACCTGAATCCTGTCTTCTCCCATCATATCTTCAACATCTTGCTTAATCTTCAGAGCAGATACTTCAAGTTGAGGGCTCCTCTTCACTTCGATAATTTTTAATGAACAAATATCCCCGAAACTAGGCGGAATCTCTTCAAGCTTACAGCATTGGTACAGTTGTAATTTCTCAAGCACGGGAAATGATTCCTCTCTAACCTCCCACTTAGCAAGAGTCACTCCATACAACATCAAGCATTTGACATTTTGGAAGGTGTCTTCCTCCCCCATGTTCCATTCTTCCCCCTCGATGATTATGTCTACAAGGTACAGATCTTTCAGCTTGGGCAGTCTTCCTATTGTTGATAGTGAATCAGATGTCAGAGGAAACTTAAGCAGCATCAACTTTTTCAAATTCAAAGGAAAGTGAAAATCCCACAGCAGATTTGTCGCTACAGACAACGCACTATCATTGGTATTTGAACTTTCAAAACTTACTGTGAGATTTTCTAGTTCATTTAGGAAGTCCAATTTCGGGAACCAATATCGCTCTGTTGAACAATTCCATGATTCCTTGAGATTAAAAACAAGCTCTTGAAGATTGGGAAACCTTTTGAAAATATCCTCCGTATCTTTCGAATAGGAAAGTTTGAGTCCCTGTATTACTCTCAGGTTCACTAACTTTGAGTCCTCTACTATCAATATTGGTTCATCTGTAGCCAAATCAAAGAAAGAACAAAACTGTATGCCCAACATTCGCAACTTTACAAGATTCCAAATTGTTGGTAGTAGTACCAAGGGCGGTCCGTCGTTTATCACCTCCAGTGTTTCTAGATTCCAGAGGTTTGAAAAAGACGAAGGCAGAGAGTTAACTCCTGTATTAATGCTTAAGACCCTCAAATGGACCAATGTGCATATTTCATTGAGCAAAGAATCATTAACCTTGGTAAAAGAGCCATGCAGTTCCAACACTCTAAGAAGCCTCAAGTGTCTTAGGTGACATTTATCATAAAGACTATTGTCCAGCTTCTGTCCATCTATGAGCAAAGAATAGAGGTGTTTACCGGAATGCCTTTTCTTTTTTGAATCGAACAACACAAAATTGTTATGCCCAAAGTGCTCCTTTTCATATTCAATGGCCATTTGACGTGGCATCAGATCTGAAGAAGAAGATGATGATGGAGCACTTGAACGTATCCTGGCAAACAACTTCTCCTCTCCTGCTTTTATCAAACAAAAGTCATGCACAAGATCATGAATTTGGCAAGTCGCCCTACCTATCTCATTGAAAGAATTAACCAAGCTACTCGAAATTAAAATATCCAGATAAATCTCAACCACTTCTCCCAAACTCTTCATCTCTGTCTGTTGCACAAGACCTTCGCCACGCCAAAGAAATTTCAAAGATTCGACTGGAATTACATAGTCCTTCGGAAAACATGCAAGGTAGATTAAGCACGGCTTTAGGTGATCTGGTAAATGGTAATAACTTAATGCAATAACCTTCATCACATCCACTTCATTCTGGAAAATGATGGAATGCATATTGTTTAGAACTTCAAGCCAAACAGTCTTTTTCTTTTCCTTCTCAGCAATGACTCCAGCGATCAGATTAACGACCAAAGGAAGCCCTTTACAATTTTGGACTATTTCTTTTCCAGCACCCAGTAGTTCATCAGGGCAACTTCCATTTTCAAAGACCCTTTTTTCTATTAACTCCCAACTTTCTTCTGGTCTTAGCAATCGAAGATCAAGAGGTTCACTGTAGCATTGTGCATGCAAAGCCACTTTCTTATCTCGAGTTGTCAAAATAATTCTACTTCCTTTCTTAGCTTCAGGAAAAGGTCTTGTTAACTCATCCCATGTTGCAGTATCCCACATGTCATCTAAGACGATAAGGAACCTCTTTCCAAACAGATGTTTTCGTAGCTCATTAGCAACATCAATATTATCTCTGTAAATCGAAGTTGAGCCAGTAACTTGATTAAAAATGTCATCCAACAACTTCTTCTCGTCATATTTTTGATCAACTGTACACCATGAACGAATGTCGAAATGACTAGCAATTGACTTATCATTATACACTTTGTACGCCAAAGTAGTTTTACCCGAACCCGGTGTACCAGTGATCGAAATGACATCTAGCATTTTCGGTCCATTAGTGAGCTTATAAATAATCAAATCTATCTCCTCTTTAAAACCTACGCTTGTTTGACCAGTTGTTAAAGATTTCCTTTCCACATACTTGGTGGGAGACTTCACAGCAATGATGCCCTTGTTCTTTGGAATCTTCTCAAGTAAATTAGGGACCTCTTCTTTGGTAAGCTTGATTTTTTTTACAACAAAAGGAAGTGAGAAAATAAGATGTAAGAGACCATTATCTCGTACAATAATTGAATCAATGACATCTTTTGCCTCATATGCCAAATCTAGAACACGTGCCCAGAGATCTTTATACAATTCTTTCTCAACATTTATCAAAAAAGCTCTTATTAATTCTAGATCTTCTTTTACCTGCTTAATTTCTTCCTTTATCAATGCAACTGAATAAGCATTGGAATTGAGTAAATCATTCAAGTGCATGAGTAGAAG
Organism: Nicotiana undulata; assembly: GCA_005239495.1. Taxonomy (NCBI): domain Eukaryota; kingdom Viridiplantae; phylum Streptophyta; class Magnoliopsida; order Solanales; family Solanaceae; genus Nicotiana; species Nicotiana undulata. The sequence continues at coordinate 21,992 of ML278670.1, forward strand.
ATGCATAAATAGAGATCCATCACTCATAGGGAAGCAAAGTTGAGACGAGTCTGGAGCTTTTAAGTAAATATGTCTGAGATCTCCTTTAATGTGTTCAATATTTTCCATCAAGTCCGAAGTTGCATGGGTTTTTCCATCGTTACTCTCTTCATTTCTTGAATCCTCTTCTATGTCGCGAACAAGAGTTGATACCTTCATGATAAGTTCTCCAACATGTACCAAGAGATCAAACAATTTGTCATGATGAATAAACTCCTTGGGCATATTAGTAAGAACGATTAATAAGAACTCTATCATGACATGAATAATTCGAGCCCCTGAAATGCTAGCGCTAATAACATTTATCATGTGCTCTTGTAGATGAATCAAATATTCTCTAAGAATGTCCGGAGAGGTTTCTAGGAGATTCTTAATAAAGCATCCAACTTCTGTTGACGTTGAAGCTTTCAAACTTGTAAAACATATGCGCATAACCTCAAACTGAGTTGGAATAATCTCCAAGAATAGATGTGCTAGTTTGAAGAGTCGAGAATCTCCAGAAATTTGATCATCCCAAAGGAAGCGTCCTACTCTCTCAGCCATTAGGTGAAACTGAGGTAAGACACTTTCAACAATATCAGGCTCAACGCAACCATTCACTATCAACCCATGAAAATCACTTATGTTGCCACATGCATTCTCAAGAATCTCATATTCATTCACTAAAGGAAAAATATGTTGAGCATATTTGGATAGAAGATGGAGATTTAGGAGGAGGAAGTTCAAATTCTCCTTAGTCATGGTGGCACTTGATTCAGAACGACGACGTGAGTTGATACAATCATTCATATTATCCATGAAGTGAGAAAGGACATGATGCATGTCATCATTCAAAATTCGTCGAAGCAGATCTTCAATATCTCTTCCTTTGCTAGTCATTACTTCTTCAAACTCTTCCAAATTGGAACAAGAAAGCTGGACATATGTACAAACAAATGCCAGCTCCAATTTCAGCATTTCAAGAGCTTTCTGATGTTCATCATTCTTTTGCCTCTCTATGAAATCCAGAACATTGACAATGTCCTTGCGAAGAGCAGAAAATGATACCTGCCAAAAGACCAAACTTCAATTAAATTCGTTTTCTAAGTGAGGCACATCCCTGTGATCGCGATTAATCGAGAGAATAATGATTAATTTGGTAGTCATATTTTTCCACCACGACGATTTCGTGTCATTGGTAGTCAGCATTATTCTTTGGGTAAGTACAAATAGTGTTATTGTCTAGTTAGGGGTCTTTTGGTTCGAATACGATTTATACCGGTATAAGTTATGTCGGTATAAGTTATGCTGTGATTAGTTATGTTGGGATTGTTGTTTATTCATTGTTTGGTATGTTGTATTAAGAATGACAATTGCATAATTTCTAAGAAGAAGGTATAAGTTATACCGGTGCTAATTACCCCACCTTCTATAAGGTATAAGTTATCTCAGTGTTAAAATTAACACCAGGATAACTTATACCTGATTTGCTAACCAAACAGAGTATTGAGGTGGTATTAAATTTTTATACCACCCTTTTACCTTCTTACACCTCATACCAAACGACCCCTTAGTGGTTCTAATGTTTTAGAAAAGATCTTTAAACGTAATACATTAGACAATCATTAATATGATTCTAAAGGAGTAATATTGAATTATATTTGATTCTATTTTTGTTAATGTTCACTAATAAATTCATTGTCTTATTGATATAATTTTTTTAATAATTCAGGCGGGATAATACCTTTAATAATACATATACATGGATTAGAAATTTTATAGATATCAAGAATTCTGATCATGAAAAAGCAATCGGAACCTTAGAATTATATACTAGGAACATTGTCTATAAGAAAGTGATCTAATTAATAACATCGAAAGTAATCTTGTTCAACGTTCCTACATAACAACATATAATGGTTAAATTCTCTTGGTTCAGATGATATCAGGGCCGACTGGAGCCCATGGACACGAAGCCAATGGTCTTGGGGCGCCAAAATACTTAGGGCCCCAAAATCTATCAATAATACGTAGAATAATTATGCACTATTTATAGAATTTTTAAATAGTTTTGTTAAAATAGTTACAACTAAAAGTTTTATACATCTTAAATTGTAGTTATTAATTCTTTCATGTCTTTAATTCGTTCCAACTTATATCGATCTTCTTACAATGTTAGTTTAGAATAGTTTTTTTAAAATATTTGAGTGCCTTTATAGATATTTTCAAGCTACTTTGGTAAGTAACTATTAAAATTCATCCTTAACATTGAATGACTCCTGAAACATAGTAGTTACTATAGTATTATTTGTTTCAACTTATATTTATAATTAAAAGTACTAAGAGAAGATGTATAAGTAGAAGAAAACTCTAATTCGCAGACTCAAACAAAAGTGTTAATTCAATTACCGTTAATAATTACTAATCAGTTGTCTCGGTGAGAAAAGTTTTTCAAAACTAAATCAATAAAGTTCAAAATGATAATACAAAAGAGATTATACAAATTGGTTTGACGTTGGCAATAATTAAAACTATTATAACTTCTTAGATTTCGATAAATTGTAAGGATAAAAAGAATAATTAAAAAGTTTTAAGGCCTTACTTTTTATTTTCATCTTAGGCCCCATATTATGTCGAGCCGCCCTAGGATGATATCAAATATTTTTGTGTTCGAATTTCATGTTACTAATCGCACATATGTTTAAATATTATTTATATTTTTACAAAGTTTATAGTGATTAACATGGGTTATACGCGCGACACATGTATCTAGAAACTAGTCAAATTAATAAAAGGAGAAGTTTAGGCTCTAGGTTACATTTCAACCATAGGAACTATATTCAATTCTTTAGTTACTTAAATTTAATCGATTTTTTATTTAACCATTAATTTAATTATATAATTCTTTCAACTACCTGCTCGTGTCTAATTAAAATTCACTAATAATGTAAGAGATATTTAGAACAATTGTATATTATTATTGTAGTCAACATTTTAGTTATAATACGTATGACATACCTCAAATTTGAATTCTTCCCCTTTCTCACTTTCTCCTTCAATTTCTTTTCCTCTATCCGTGGTCTGATGTATAAAAAATACATAAAACGTTATCAGAAGAAAGAATAGAATGAAACTGAAGAAAATCATAGCAGAAAAAAGTTTTGCAGATATAGCCATACATGAAAATTCAGTTAAACAAATGTTGTTTAAGTTAATAGACAGATCATGAGGAAACAGAGAGTATGGAATGGTTGTTCCTTTCTGTTTTTTGTCAATAAAATATTGCTTACTTATCAGGTGAGAGAATATATAAATCAGGTATTTGAGCTCTAGGTTGCTTAAGTCTCACAATTCACGAACAAGCTTACTCGAGTCCAGGGGATTCATATGGAGACGTTTGTACTTATCTCCCAGAGGCTATGAAGTCTAGGAAAAAATTTCACATTTATTCAACTTTGTCGTGCAATTTTGTTATCTCGATACTGATTGAACTCTCCTATTCTTGTTCTCTCGCAGATGGCTAGAACACGTACCGCTTCTTCCACTGATCAGCAGCCAGATCCTCCAGCAGTAGCTCCCATGAGGGGCAGAGGCCGAGGCCGAGGCAGGGGCAGGGCTCAGCCCAGGCCCCGAGCAACAGCTCGACTTTGCTGTTGGAGACCAATGGGGTCGACTTTGCTGCTTTTCAGATGGCGGATTCCATCAAAAAATGGTGGAGAGATTATTTAATGACTAGACCAGCTGGGTCGCCTGCTCTCACTTAGGATCAGTTCTCACGTCTCTTCTTAGAGAAGTTTCTTCCTATCACTACGAGAGAGGAGCGTCACCATCAGTTCAAGCGTCTCCAGCAGGGCAACATGACTATTACTCAGTATGAGACTCGTTTTGTGAATTTGGTTTGTCATGCTATTCTTTTGCTTCCTATAGAGAGAGAGAGGGAGAGAGAGAGGGTGAAGAGGTTTACTGAGGGTCTTACTCAGCCTATTAGACTGCAGATGGCTAAGGAGACTGGGAACGAGATTTCTTTCCAGGATGCGGCCAATGTGGTCAGGCAAATCGAGATGGTTCTTGGACAAGGGGGTCAGGGGTCAGATAAGAGACCTCGTCATTCTGGTGTGTTCAGCGGCGCCTCATCTGGAGGCAGGGGTGTATTTGGTAGAGGCCATCCTCCCAGGCCATTTCATTCAGCACTTCAGGTATCTCACGGTGCTTCTAAAAGTCGTGGTTCTTATGTGCCTCCTTCTGCTCAACCATCCTATAGTGCACCACCAGCTCCTATCAGAGCACCTTGTCTTTAGAGTTATTATCATGATCAGCCAGCTCGTCAGGGTCAGTCTCAGATCTCACAGCCACAGTATCAGGATAGATGCTTTGAGTATGGTGATTATGGGCATATTCGGAGGACTTGTCCGAGATTACCGGGTGTTCAGCCATAACATCAGGGTTCTCGTACCATGGTTCCTGCACCAGTTATAGTGTCGCCTGCTCAGCCAGCTAGAGGCATGGGTTAGATTGTTAGAGGTGGAGGTCAGGCCGCTAGAGGTGGAGGCCCGCCAATCAGAGGTCGTCCCAGAGACATGGTTCAGGGTGGTGGGGCCTAATCCTGGTGTTATGCCTTTCCAGCAAGACCTGAGGCTGATTCATCCGATGTTGTTATTACATGTACTATTTCAGTTTGCAGTAGAGATGCTCCAGTTCTGTTTGATCCGGGGTCTACTTACTCCTATGTGTCATCTTATTTTGCTTCATATTTGGTTGTGCCATGTGATTCCTTGAGCGCCCCTGTATATGTGTCTATGCCCGTGGGGGATGCTATTGTTGTAGATCGTGTATATCGCTCATGTGTGGTCATTAGTGAGGGTCTTGAGACTAGGTTAGACCTTTTGCTCCTCGATATGGTTGATTTCAATGTTATATTGGGCATTGATTGGCTGTCACCTTATCACGATATCTTGGACTGTCATGCCAAGACAATGACCTTAGCCTTGCTAGGGTTGCCTCGATTAGAGTGGAGAGGGACTCCTTGCCATTCTTCCAGCAGGGCTATTTCTTATATGAAGGCTCGGCGTATGGTCGAGAAGGGGTGTTTGGCCTATTTGGCTTATGTTCGTGATTCTAGTGTTGAGGTTCCTTCTATGGATTCTGTGCCAGTTGTTTGTGAGTTTCTAGAGGTATTTCTTGCAGACCTGCCAGGGATGCCACCCGACAGGGACATTGACTTTTGCATTGTTTTAGTTCCGGGAACTCAGCCCATTTCTATTCCGCCATATCGGATGGCCCTACCAGAGTTGAAAGATTTAAAGGAATGGTTACAGGACTTGCTCAATAAGGGCTTTATTAGATCTAGTGTCTCGTCCTGGGGAGCACCGGTGTTATTTGTGAAGAAGAAGGATGGGTCAATGAAGATGTGTATAGATTATCGGCAGTTGAACAAAGTCACCATCAAGAACAAGTATCCGTTGCCGAGGATTGATGATTTGTTTGATCAGCTTCAGGGTGCCAAGGTGTTTTCAAAGATTGACTTGAGATCTTGTGGGCACTATAAGTTTCTGGTAATGTCCTTTGGGTTGACTAATGTCCCGGCAACATTTATGAATTTGATGAACCGAGTGTTCAAGCCTTATCTGCATTCCTTTGTGATTGTATTTATTGATGACATCTTGGTATACTCCCACAGTCCGGAGGAGCATGAGCAGCACCTCCGGATAGTGCGCCAGACCTTGAGGGACAGTCAGTTGTATGCTAAATTTTTGAAGTGCGAGTTTTGGTTGGATTCAATCGCTTTCTTGGGTCACGTCGTATAAGCAGAGGGTATTCAGGTAGATCCCAAGAAGATTGAGGCAGTCAAGAAATGGCCTAGACCCATTTCAGCTACGGAGATCAGGAGCTTCTTGGGCTTGGCGGGTTGTTACAGTCGGTTTGTGGAGGGGTTTTCGTCTATAGCAGCCCCGATAACCAGGTTGACCTAGAAGGGTGCCCCATTCAGATGGTCGGACGAGTGTGAGGCGAGCTTTCAGAAGCTCAAGATAGCTTTGGCTACCGCGCTGGTGTTGGTATTACCATCAGGTTCAGGGTCTTACACGGTGTATTGTGATGCCTCCCGTGTTGGGCTCGGAGCAGTATTGATGCAGGAGGGCAGGGTATTGCATATGTGTCTCGGCAGTTGAAGGTCCATGAGAAGAATTACCATGTTCATGATTTAGAGTTGGCAGTCATTGTTCACGCGTTGAAAATTTGGAGGTATTATCTTTATGACATGTCGTGTGAGGTTTTCACGGATCGTCGCAGCCTTCAGTATTTGTTCAAGCAAAAGGATCTCAATTTGAGGCATAAAAAACATTTTTGTGTTCGAATTTCTTGTTACTAATCACACGTATGTTTAAATATTATATATATCTTTATAAAAGTGTATACTGATTAACATGGGTTATATGTGCATCGCACGTGTCTAGAAACTAGTCAAATTAATAAAAGGGGAACGTTTCAACCATAGGAACTATATTCAATTCTTTAGTTATTTAAATTTAATCGATTTTTTAATTAATCCATTAATATTATTATATAATTCTTTCAATTACCTGCACGTGTCTAATTAAAATTCACTAATAATGTAAGAAGATGTTTAGAACAATTGTATAATATTATTGTAGTCAACATTTTAGTAATAATACGTATGACTATATATTGTATGGCATACCTCAAAGTTGAAGTCTTCCTCTTTCTCACTTTCTCCTTCAATTTCTTTACCTCTATCCATGGTCTGATGTATAAAAAATACATAAAACTTTATCAGGATAAAGAATAGAATGAAACTGAATAAAATCATAGCAGAAAAAAGTTTTGCAGATATAGCCATACACGAAAATTCAGTGAAACAAACTTTGTTTAAGTATAGAAAGACTGAAAGATCACGAGGAAACAGAGAGTATGGAATGGTTGCTCCTTTCTGTTTTTTGTCAATAAACTATATTGCTTACTTATCATGTGAGAGAATATATAAAATGCTTCTATACGAAAAGAATGAGATTCCAAAGGCATCTTATAAAGTAACTTTAGGTTTCATTTGTTTGCACTTAAGCGAAGGTCTCAATCTTAATCGTTCAGATTTCAGAAATTAAGTGCGTTTGTTTTTAAAATCTAAATCTTAATCATTCAGATCTTAATAATTAAGTGTGTTTATTTCTTTTACTTCACAACCACTTAATGAGTCTGAATAGGTCTGTATGATCAAGATCTATAACAAAGACTTAATTTCATTAAGATGCTATCACATATTCATTATTATCTGCCGCTACCGCCTACCATTATCAACTACCACCACCACCACTCCCACCACCTCCACCACCTCCACCACCACAACGCCACCATCATCCTCAATCATAGCCGCCACCATTATCAACCACCACCACCCACTATCCCCGCCACTCCGACCACCATATATCATTCTCACCCACAATCAACACTCATCCACCTCAACTACCACAACTGACCACCCCATCACCACCAACAATCACAACTGACATTGCCCATTATTATAACCTACCACCACCCACCCACCACCTTTCTCACTCACAACTACTACCACCACCTACCATTATTAACTATCACCACCCACCACCACCATCCTCAATCATAATTGGCACCACTACCGATCACTACTAGCTACTAGCATGAACCGCTATCATCAACAAAAATTACCACCAACCACCGCCTTTATCACCCGTTAGTCATCACCACCAACAACTATCATATTTTTAAAAACTATATATTTTATTGATAGAATATTAGATTAGTTAGTATTTCATTTGAATTTGATGTTTATTAATTTTCAAATAAAGATAAATTTTATACATTCAGATATTAAAAATCAAACAGTCTTAATTATTGCTATTCAGATTTTAATACACATCTTAATATATTCAAATGTGTATTCAGATTCAGATGTCTTAATCCTAATACACATCTTGATATTCAGATGTGTATTCAGATTCAGACGTCTTAATCTTAAATAAAACAAATGAGGTCAGTATAGGTGAGGATGAGATAAAATGGGATAAGGGGACAAGGGCACCATATAATGATGCTAAAGATAAAATGACCAAAATATGGCCCTTAAGTTTACTAAAAGTGTGAAGTTATTAAATTACGAAATTCACTTAAAGTTCAGTTAACAGCAACTTTCACGACTTTCTCATCAGTTAAGTTATATACATATAACGTGCATACAACGTGAAGTAAAGTTTGAAAAATGAGAAATAAAGAAATAAAAGATTAAAAAAAGGGCAGTCCAGTGCACTAAAGCTTCCGGGGTCAGGGGAAGGGCTAGACCATAAGAGTCAATTGTACGCAACCTTACCATGTATTTCTGCTGATGGATTATGATAAGCAGCAGAAGAAATCCCAGTATCAAAAACACATGTAATCTAGACAACTAGCATATACGAGGTTTCACGAGTTACCTCTTGAAGCGTGAACATATCTCTTCTATCACGTGAGCCTTCAATTCCATAACTTCTCAATGGAATTTCCACCACTCGCACAATCATGATCCTCGAACGTTCCACGGTCTTCCACTGTGTTACCTAAATAATACCCGAAAATAGTAATTTTGTGTGGGCAAAATTTTCAAGAAAAAATAGCTGAAAATTTCGGCCACCATGTGCTCCTCTCTCTAGGTGGAAAATCTTATGTATTTATATCATAAGTTTTAATGGTTAAAACTTTTTTCCAAAACCTGTTGAGTTTTCTTTTCTACCAGAAAAAGGATTCCTTTATTTCTTATTATTTAGCCACAATAGGGACCACAAAATTTAATTTACAACGCTTTCAATTATGGAATTAATTTGTAATTTTCGAAATTAATATCCACCATAATTAATTACTAATTATTCCACTAAAAATTTGTAATTGCACTCCTTATTCAATTTCAAAATTCATCTATTAAATCTTATTTAACTCTCCAAGTTAAGATTCAGATACTAATCCATTAAATTAAATTATTGGCGATTTAATTTATTGATTATTTCCTTTAGACTTTCACTTAACTTATTTCATGTGTTGGACACAAAATCCATCGGCCAGGTTTACACATGAAAACTTATAAGCTTTCATAAAGGTGTATCATCAATCTTTAAACCGAGACATGGATTCCATCAACTAACTATTACTTCGCCAATGTACATTATTATTATCCAATTTACCGGGCATATAGACCCACGAAAGAATATCGTCTTTTAATAAATCAAAACAATAATAATATACACAGCTAATAATAATTATATCAAGATTAAGAGGATAAGTACATTTAATGGCTAGAGAGTTTATTTTATTAAGTCAGTATAAAATACTTATCCCTACTTGATCCATTTAATACATACAAAATGTACTAGCACAAGCAGTTGATTTAAACCATTCCCATAATCAAGATAAATTATATGTAATCTTTTGTTACAATTATCCGTGATGGTTTTGTCACGACCCAAATTCTAATCTAGGCCACGATGGCACCCAACACTGATGTTAGGCAAGCCAACACAATTAATCTAGTGCCTCCCTTTTATTTTCATAAAAACCTTTCCAACAATACCTAAGTTTCAATCACTAAGCATGTGAAAATAACAAATATCAAAGGCAAATTTAATTGCAATGATAAAAAAAAAGTCAAATTTAAATAATTACATTCCCAAAAGAATAGTCTACCAATGTGCATCTAGTAGGAAAGACTATATCTACTCTATTGTGTAATAGAATAGACAGAATAAGTAAAAGGAAAGACTCCAACACGCTGCTGAACGACATCAAGAGAAGTAGCTCACCGTAGAATCTCTGTCTCAGAAGTCAAGGACATGCTTCAGACTGGTAACCAAATGCACCTGCCTCAGAACCTGTACAATTAAGTACAGATGCATAGCATGAGTACATAAATATTATATCCCCATTAAGTATCCGGTCCAATTATGAAGAAGTAGTGACGAGAGGTCAACTTGACACTTACTAGGGCCAAACATTTTATTTAAGTATAAGGCGAAGCATGAACATCAAGAATTTATAGCAAGTAATGATAAAAAATGAAAAGTCTCCCCGTAAGCATATGCATTTCAATTACTATCATTTAAATTGACTATTTATATTCCAAGACATTTTTAACAGTTTAAAACCACAGAAAAGTGCCAAGTAAGCAGCATGCGCATATAATGCCGAGGGAGTACAACCCGATTTTACAAAATAATAAATTGTGCATCGCCGGAGGGTCGAACGACGCGAACCATAAATGCATTTTTTAACCTGCCGAAGCGAACGGCCCGCTCCCATGAAAATAGTGGAAGGAATCATTCCGCTTGCGGAATATAAATGCGAAGAGATCACACATACACATAATAAATCTTTCCTCAATTTCCTTTAAAAATAATGATTTGCTTGAAACTTTTAATTTCTTAAGATCTTGAAATAAATTCCGATCAATAAAAACAACGTATGAAATAAATAAATAGTGTTCACAAAAGCATGGTGTGAACCTAAACTACCCGGACATATCAAGAATAGTCACAACGTACGGACCCTCGTCACCTCGTGCATATGTAGTCCCCCACAAGTTTTCATACATCATATAAATTCACCTATGGGAGGTTTCCCTCTTACGAGGTTAGAAAGGATACTTACCTCGTTTCGAGCCTACTTCTAACTCAAGGACGCGTCCTAACCTCTGAATTCGTCGCCCCGCAACTCGAAACTAACCAAACATCACATAAACTAATCAATCTATGCTCAAAAGTTCACAATTCCCCTATTTAAATGATTGCCCAATCGAGTTGGCAAGATTCCTAAAATCCACCTCTGGGCCCACATGCTCGGATTCCGAAAATTCTTAAGGGAAATTGTTACCCGTAACCTAAGGATCAATAATATGTCATTTTTACTAAGTTCCCTAACAAATTTCGTGATTAAATCTTGTTTTACCAAAATCCTAGGTTTTACTATAAACGCATAATTTTCACTAATCTTTGTGTGTTAATCTACCCAAAAACCAAGTATTAAAACTCACATTAAGTAGGAATAACTTACCTCAAGATGCTAGGTTGAAATCTCTGCATTGGGAGCTCCTAAATCTCCCAAGGATGTAATAAATGCCCTCAAATATGCCTAAGTCCCGATTTAAAACGACCTCACTGCCTCCAGTACTTTCGCACCTACGGCGTGTGGACCGCACCGACGGTCTCGCTTCTGCGGACAATTGTCCGCATCTATGGAAAGGGGGAAGGCTGGAAGGGATCGCATTTGCGAAAGGGAGCCCGACCTGCGGCTCCGCAATGGCCGCATCTCCGAGGCTTGGACCGCTTCTGCGGTCTCGCACCTGCGGCTGGCCAACCGTAGGTGCGGTCGCACTAGATCTCGCGCACCAACAGCTCCTTTAGAGCTAGGACCTGCCTCGCGCGACGTCCGAATGGCATCTGGGTCCCCGAGGCCCCGTCCAAACATACCAAAAAGTCCTAAATTATAAAAGGGACTCGCTCGAACCTTTAGAACGCCCAAAACACCATTAAATCTAAGGATCATACCCCAAAATCAACTAAATCCAACTTATGAACTTTGAGTTCTTAAGTTCACTTCCAACACGCCGAATCGTACTAATACTACTCGTAATGATACCAAATTTTGCGTGCAAGTCATAAATGACATTACGGAACTATTCTCGATCTCAGATTCCCGTTCGGACCTCGATAACACCAAAACACGTTCCAAGCCTCAATTTTTGAACTTCAAGAATCATATTTCACTATTTGGCGCCGAAACTCTCCCTGGTCATCCAAAACCCGTTCCGAACATACGTCCAAGTCCGAATTCATCATACAAACCTATTGGAATCTTTAAATGTCGACTCCGAGGTCGTTTGCTAAAAATATTGACCGAAGTCAAACTTGGCCTTTAAGGCTATCCTTAAGGAACTAAGTGTTCCATTTCCAACCCAAACTTTTCCAAATTCCGAACCAATCATCCCCACAAGTCATATTCCGTAAAAAAAAGTATGGGAAATCTTATTAAGGCGCACATGGTTCTAGAAAGCAAAACGACCGGTCAGGTCGTTACAGGCTTGTCCAATTCCATCATTAGATTGTGCACTCAAACTTTATACTTATAGAACCGGTGATCTAATCTTCCGTGTATAAGCTGAACTCTATACACTAAATCATCTACTATATACGAAAAGGATACCGATTAATATATGATCTATTTAAAACTTTATTAAAATTGAATAAACAATTGTTTTATAATAAATACTATATCCATACTAAACCCATGGTTGATAGTATATATCCCAACAATCTCCTACTTAGACTTTTAACCATGACAATTATTAGAATATACTATATCTAAACGCATGGTTAATAGTATATGCCCCAATAATCTCCCACTAGACTTGTAACCATGCATCTACAACTTTCTCAGAAATTCTTTTTACATGACTATTAAAAGTCTCCACAAAATAAGACTTTGTTAAAGAATCTTGCCAAGTGATTTCTGATGCAATCTTTGTCCAGTAGTGCTTTGTCCTAACTATCTAGTTTGGTATTAAACTCTGCAGGGATCCTGTTACCGAAACTATCCCAAGAGTGTACACCAAATTATAATTTTCCTTAGTATTCTCTCACTACGACGAAGTACTACTAATATTACCTTCATTACCTTACGCCATTGAAATATTAGCGACTTCTTACTATCGTGTTCACTGTTCAAACATCACTCCCACTCAATAAAGGCATGTCTATTAACGTTCTCCCGCTGCTTAAATGCAATGGAACGTTAATTCCGACATGTGGGTTTTGATATTCTTGAACATCTAGTTATTTCTTTGCTCAGTTTTTGTAAAAATAATTTAATTCGAGGAGCATGGTTTATTAAATAGTCCTTATCTAGAAAAATGCATTTGTTTGAACAATTGCCTTATTTTCTTTAGGACTATAAAATAAAACTCCATTCGTTTTCTTGGATATTCAATAAACATGCACCTATCCGTTCTTAATTCCAACTTATATATCTGCTTTCCCTTTCAGTATCTGAACATGCCATAGACTGAGCTTACATTCAGTCCACAGTTCTATAGATGTCCCAGGTACTAACTTTGAAGGAACTAAATTTAAAATGTAATTTGCAGTTTCCAGGAAATATTCCAAAAATAAATAAGGCAAATATGAATAACACGTCATTAATTTATCCATGTCCAAAAGAGACTTATTTCTTCATTCTACCACATCACTCTACTAAAGAGTTTACAGTGTGGACAATTGAGATGCAATCCTTTATTCTGATAAGTAACAAAAGAACTCTCTAGAGAGGTGTTCGCCACTACAATTAAATTATAGTAACTTAATATATTTCCTTGGTGCTTCTCTGTTTCAAGTCTTAAAAACCTTAAATTACATAATTTATTAAGATTTACGGTGCATCAAATAATATATTAAGTTAATAGAGAGATCATGAGGAAACAGAGAGTATGGAATGGTTGCTCCTTTCTGTTTTTTGTCAATAAACTATATTGCTTACTTATCATGTAAGAACATATATAAAATGCTTCTATACGAGAAGATTGGGATTTAATAGGCATCTTATAAAGTAGCTTTAGTACAGGTGAGGATGAGAAACTAGACCAATGTACTGATAAATGTGAAAAGGGGACAAGGGCGCCTGATGCTAAAGATAAAATGACAAAAATATGGCCCTTAAGTTTACTAGAAGTGTGAAGTTATTAAATTACGAATTTCACTTTAAGTTCAGTTAACAGAAACTTTCTCCACTTTCTCATCAGTTAAGTTATATACATATAACGTGCATACAACGTGAAGTAAAGGTTAAAATGAGAAATAAAGAAATAAAAGATCAAAAAAGGGCAGTCCGGTGTAACTAAAGCTCCCGAAGTTCCGGGAAGGGCCGGACCACAAGAGTCTATTGTACGCAGCTTTACCCTGCATTTTTACAATAGATTGTTTCTATGGCTTGAACCTGTGACCTCCTGGTAACATGGCAACAACTTTACCAATTACGCCAAAGCTCCCCTTCAAAAGATAAATAGTATAATAAAAAGTTATTTCCATTTAACTTTTTAAATTCTTTTTATAAATATTATTATAAAAGATAAATAATGTAATAATAATATTTATGAAAAGAATTTAAAAAGCTAAAAGGAAATAAATTAAAGAGAAATAAAGAATAGAAATAAAAAGTAAATTAAAAACAGAATAAAAGAGATTCATAAAATAACCTTATAATTACACTATGTAATTATCAGCAATTTTGACACCCCCATCCCACCACGAGAATAGCAAAGTGTAATTACGCCCTTACACCGAAATTACATGCTAACCAAGTAATTACTTAATCAGACAAATATTTCAAAATTGTCTAGTTACATATAATTACACTCAAATTTAATTACAGGAATATTGCTTTTCCAAACATGCCTTTTGTATATGGTCGAAATAAGGGGAGCCCGATTTTAGGAGTTCGAGTTATTACCCCGGGTCCGAGTTCGAATGAATCAAAGTCAGGGTCAAGGCTGATTGAGAAGTGCATACTTCAGGGATCAAGGTATATGATATCGAAGGTCGAACATGACCTACTACGGAATAGTACCGTTATGAATCTGTACCAGAATGGGCGGGAATTTAGCTATAGCACAAAGATCAAGGCGTAAATTACGGAACAAATTCGTACGTGTATACGATTGATACCGGGGACCCCGATATCGAGGCCTCTATGGTATTCCAAGACCAACATTGAGAGGTTCGAAGTAGAGTCTGAAATTCGACCCCTAAGTACATACCTCGAGAAAGTATATCGAAGGCCCATCACGACCTACCTCGAAGTAGTGTAAAATCGATGATCGTCATGGAAATGCGGAAAATTCCCAAAGACACGTGGTTAGAGCTAATAAGGTCTGCAAGAGATAGTACAAGTCTGTACTAAGCCATTATACAACTGTATCAATAACATTTCTTTGTCATAATTATATATGTACTATGTTGGGATTCTCTCCTCCTATATAAAGGGGACCCCAATCATTCTTGTAAAGAACAACATTCACTGCAATAGAACATTCTCTGCTTTTTTTGTTTAACGTGCTCAACATTATTCCTCAACCTTATTGTTCTTCATTTATTGCTATTATCTGACCTCGAGGTTCCAGACTCCAGTGAGCTCGAGGCCACCAGTTTTGTGACAACATTGGTTTGATTATCACCTTCTTCTCACTTACATTCATTATTACTCGATTATTAACTAGTATTACAATAAATCACATATTTGTAGAACCAAAAATCAAATATAACTGTTAACACCTTTTTCAAGGTAAACAGTTTGGCGCCCACCTTGGGGCTAAAAATAATAGTGATTGTTTTGGTGCTAGTTTTCTGTTAACACAAGTTATTCTTCACACTTTTTCTTGTCCAAGATTCTTTGATTTCAGGTCAAAAAATGTCTAACTCAACAAATGCACATGGAAACAATGTTCTTGAGTTCCATGGAGAGAACAGTGCAACAACCTCAGTCGCCGGTGTTCCACTGCAAAACCCTAGGGTAGTACCGACACCAATCCCCATCAATGTAGGCTCACGCAATGCTTTGCATGTAGATACGGACACTGATACTTATGGAAGCGTTAGTGGAGGTGACCAACTTAACGCACAAAGAACGCAAGCTCGAGAAGAAAGAGAAGTTAGCCTACAGGTCATTTTTGAAATGTTACAAGCACAACAAGTGGCTATTTCTCAGCTACAGAGCCAACAAAAGACCCCGAGCACAGCAAGAACGGAAACAACCCCTTGAGTTGAGCCAGCACCAGAAGATCAAGCAATAGTGGGTTTGGAATAGACCCCACTATTATGAAAATGCTCGAGGACCTCACCAAAAGGATCGAGTCAGGAGAAAAGAAGATAGAGGCCAACAACAAAAAAATGGAAATCTGTAACTCGAGAATCGACCAGATCCCGGGCGCACCTCCTATTTTTAATGGGGTATATTCGAAGAAGTTTGTGCAGAAACCATTTCCATCGAGTGCGGATCCGAAGCCCATTCCAAAGAAGTTCAGGATGCTCGATATCCCAAAGTACAATGGGACCACAGATCCCAATGAGCATATTACCACATATACATGTGGTATAAAAGGGAATGACTTAAAAGTTGACGAGATTGAGTCCGTTTTGTTGAAGAAAATTGGAGAAACACTGTCCAAGGGGGCCATGATGTGGTATCATATCCTCATCTCGAACTCAATAGATTCATTTTCCATGTTGGCAGATTCTTTTATGAAGGCACATGCTGGTGCCATTAAGGTCGCTACAAGGAAGTCCGATGTCTTCAAAATTAAACAAAGAGAGAACGAGATGCTGGGGAGTTCGTATCCTGCTTTCAGATGGAGCGAATGGAATTACCACCAGTCTCCGATGACTAGGCAGTGCAAGCCTTTACTCAGGGCTTGAATGAACGAATCTCAATAGCTTCGAAGCAGCTGAAGCAAAATTTGATCGAGTATCCCGCCGTAACTTGGGCGGATGTGCATAACAGTGACCAATACAAAATCAGGGTCGAGGACGACCAATTGGGAGCCCCCTCAGGTTTAGTACATCCTAGCAGTTTGCCACCAAAAGAATCAAGGAATGCAAAAAGGGAGTCAAGAACAAACAAGGAAAGATACCAACCGTATGTCGCAGACCGATGAAATACTTCAAGGCGTAACATATGTAACAACATGGTCGGTCATTACGTAGATCATGAATTATTTTTCACTGTTTCTGCCTTGTCATAGCTTGGTTAGGCTGTTCATGATGTGTTAGAGTTGGCTAGTTTGGGTTCGGAGTGGTTGTAGAAGGAATTGAGACACTTAGTCTCTAAAAGTAGCCTTAGAGTTGGAAAAGTCAACTGGGAGTTGAATTATTGGTAAACGACCTCAGAATGTTGATTTTATGGCTCGGATAGCTTCGTTAGGTGATTTGGGACTTAGGAGTGTGTTCAGAATGTTTTTTGATGTCCGGTGTAGAATTAGACTTGAATTGACGAAAGTTAGTTTTTGGCATTTCCGGTCGGCAGTGGAAAATAGGATATCAGGGTCGGAATGGGATTCCGACAGTTGGAATAGGTTCGTAATTTCATTTTGGATATGTCTGCAAGATTTCAGGTCAATCAGAGTAGTTTTAAGTGGTTTCGGCGTCGTTGGTAGAATTTAGAAATTTGAAGTTCATAGGCTTGAATTCGATGGGATTTTGGATTTTTGATGTTTCGAAGGCTCGACTAAGTTCGAATGATCATTTATGATGTGTTGGTATATTTGGTTGGGGTCCCGAGGGGCTTGGGATTGATTTCGGATGGCGAACGAGGATTTTGGACTTGGTAGAATGCAGCTTCAGCTGTTGGTGCTGGTGTAACCGCACCTGCGAAAGTTGGCCCGCAGGTGCGGGCCCGAAGGAGCGAGCAGATCTCCGCAGATGCGGATTTTGGGAGGCTTAGTGGTAGGTCACAGGTGCGGGAGAAGTATCGCACCTGCGAAGTCGCAAGCGCGGAGAAGGGGATGCAGGTGCGGAGGCCGAGATTTTGTGGGTTCTACGCAGGTGCGGACCTGGTACCGTAGGTGCTCTTAAGTGGCCACAGGTGCGGAACCACTGTTCAAAAAGTATAAAAATGTGCCTTCGCGAATTTTACCCATCTTTCTCAATATTTCATCCGGGTTTGAAGCTTTTGAAGGGTTTTTGAGGAGGGAATTTGATAGTTCTTCATTGAGGTAAGGTTTTTTGACTCTAAACTCGTTAATATGTGATTAAAGGGCGGATTTATGTTGAGAAATTAGGGGAAAATCAATGCACAATAGGTAATTAGGGCTTGGGATTAGGAGACTATAAAATGGGAATTTGATTGGTTATTTGAACTCCGATTTCAGTGTTCTTGGTATGTATAGACTCGTGGGAGGTTGAGGATTATTGTGGTGAAAATTTTATAGAATTCTGAGATGTGGGGCCGGGGGTCGAGTTTGACTAATTTCTGGATTTTTGAGTATTTTTGATAAATTTCAATTGGGTTTCATTCCTTAGCATATTATAATGGTATAAATCTGATTGTTGGTAGATTTGGAGAACTCGGAGGCCAAATTTAAAGGCAAGGGCACTGCGGAGTAGTATTTTAGCCGATTCTGAGGTAAGTAACATCTTCAACCTTGGAACTTAGGGTTCGAAATCCCAAATTATCTGATATTTGATGATTAATTAAGGTGACACACTTGCTAAGTGACGGGCATGCAGGCGTACACCGAATGTTTGTGGCCTGGCTCATCGCATGGCACTGCCTAACAGTTATTTCAGGCTGATACTTGTACTGTGAAGATTATAATTACCCTAGCATGTTAGAAATCATGTTAAGTATAAATGCTAAGGCTTCATGCCAATGTGTTTAGACCAGAATGGTTAGTTATTGTTGTCTCTATATGTGACTATTGCTTTCACGTACTCAGTCCTGTTATAGCATATGTTTCATGCCTCGGTCTCAGTAATTACTAGTTTATTTCTATGTTATCATTGTTCTTGGCTAATTTCTATACAATTGAGAGCATCGTGAGTGAGACTGGAAAGTATTGACTGAGTAAGGCCTAGAGCCTGGTTTTGAGACAGTTATGAGGTCAGACTACACACCACAACGATCCTTGAATCATGCCTTCACTGGCTTGATATAGCGCTTGGGCTTATAGGAGCCCCTACGGAGTCTTTACACCCCTAGTGAGCGCACATATATTGAGGGATGGATCTTCCCTAGGCATGGATCTTGTCCGAGTGATATGTTCCGGAGATGGATCTTCTCCGTGGGGCTGGACTGGCCTTTTTCCTCAGTACTGAGTGACTACGTCACTGTATTTCTCTATATTCTGAGATGGACCTTCCCTGGGCTTGATGGCCAATTCTAGTACTGAGTGGACTTTCTTATGAGAGTTGGGTATTGTATAAAAATCATTCCGACTCTATATGATCTTGTACAAGTTACAGACATAATTTGGTGCATCTTGCTTATTTTCTGATATATTACTGTCATGCTAAAGTTATATATACTGTGGTTCATAATTACCAGAGGTTTAGTCTGTCACTACCTCTCAGCCCATAGGTTGTTTTCGTTACTTACTGAGTTGGTGTACTCACGTTACCCCCTACACCTTGTGTGCAGATCCAGGTACATCGGGACTTAGCTCTGGTCAGTGAGTAGGAGCAGTTTCATCAGAGTTGACGAGGTAGCAGCTGGCGACCGTGATCTCGTAATCTCTTCCTATCTACCTGCCATTATTTACTTTTCAGACTATGTTGGTCATTCCTCTTTTCCTATATCATGTATTAGCAGCTCATGACTGTGTGACACTGGATCCGAGATTGTAGGATTTGAGTTTTGATTTTCACAAATTGTCTCCAAATTCTGATTTACTATTATTATTGACTTCAGATTTATTAAAAAGGGTATTTTCTCTGATAATTGAACCTAGACTTGTTATAGATCGGTGGCTGGCCTGGTTCCACGACATACGCCATCACGACTCCGAAATTGGGTTGTGACAAGTTGGTATCAGAGCTCTAGGTTGAATAGGTCTCACCAGTCATGAACAGGTTTAGTAGAGTCTTGCGGATCGGCACGGAGACGTCTGTACTTATCTTCGAGAGGCTACAGAACCTTAGGAAAAATTCCACATTTTTTAATTCTGTCGTGCCACTCTATTGAACTCTGGAACTAAACTTCTGTTGTTTCACTCACTCATAGATGGTGAGGACTCGTGCTACCGGTAGTGGTGATCTGACCCCAACAGGACCAGCCAGATGTCGAGGCCGTGGTCGAGGTTGTGGCAGAGGGAGGGGTGCAGCCCGCACTGCAGTTGGGACAACACATGTGGACCCTCCCATTGCTCAGGATCAGGTTCCCGCAGCAAAGATTCCAGCGGGGCAGGCTCAGGCACCAGCAGTGCCCATTGTGATTCCGAGTCTTCAGGAGACCCTAGCCTAGATTTTGACGGTGTGCACCAGCTTGGCACAGGTTGTTGCTTTGTCCACTACTGCTACTACTTCTCAGGCCGGGGGAGGCATTTAGACTCCAACTGCCTGGACACCTGAGCAGGTCACCCAGGGACTTGAGACACCTGGGGCAGCTCCCGTGCAGTCGATTGCTCTGGTACAGGATTATGTGGTCCCAGCTTTAGCTGATTATGAGCAGCGTAGGTTGGAGAGGTTCAGCAGACTCCAGCCTCCCAATTTTAGTGGTACAGAGGGAGAGGATGCCCAAGACTTCTTGGACAAGTGTCAGAGGATACTACACACATCAGGGATATTAGAGGCCAGTGGGGTCCCATTTACTACATTCCAATTTTCACGAGCTGCACTTGCATGGTGGGAGGCCTATGAGAGACGTAGACCCGCTGATGCAGCGCCCCTTACATGGCACCAGTTCTCCATTTTCTTTTTGGAGAAGTATATACCATAGTCCCGCAGAGAGGAGCTGCGCAGAGTGTTCGAGCAGTTGCGTCAGAGAGACATGACCGTGACGCAGTATGAGATAAGGTTCTCTGAGTTAGCCCGTCATGCCATCTGGCTAGTCCCCACAAACAGAGAGAGGATCCGGAGGTTTGTTGATGGTCTTACTTACGAGCTACGGATTTTTCTGACCAGGGAGAGGGTATCTGGCGCTTCTTTTGAGGAGGTAGTGGACATAGCCAGGTAGATTGAGTCAGTGCACCGCCAGGAGCGTGTTGAGAGGGAGGCCAAGAGGCCTCGAGGATCTGGTAGTTATGGTCGTGTTCACTCGGGAGGTCAGTCTCAGCATAGAAGAGGCCGTCCATTCAGGCCTCCTCAGCCAGCTCGTCTAGTCTACAGTGGTACTTCATCTGGGCATGGCCCCCGTAACTCTAATTCGGGCCGTTCATCATTCACTGCGCTTCCAGCCCAGAGTTCATCCCGGCCACCATCAGTTCAGGGTTCTTCAGCACATGGCTCTTCTAGCAGCTACTCTGGTTCCAAGGGTTCCCTTCAGTCCCTACCGTCTTTTGCTGAGAGGGGTTGCATCGAGTGTGGGGATCTAGGTCATATCAAGAGGTATTGTCCCCACCTTTCTTGTAGTTCATTTCAGCGGTGAAGCTAGCCTCCAGCTTCAGCACCAGTTCCTACACCACCTACTCAGGAAGCCAGGGGTGGAGGCCAATTAGTTAGAGGCCGCCCTGGAGGGGGAGGTCGATCAGGTGGAGGACATGCCCGTCTCTATTCACTTCCGGCCAGACCAGATGCCATAGCTTCAGATGCAGTGATTACAGGTATTATCTCAGTCTACCACCGAGATGCTTCAGTATTATTTGATCCTGGTTCCACGTATTCATATGTTTCATCATACTTTGCACATTTCTTGGATATGCCCCGTGAGTCTTTGATTACATCCATTCGTGTGTCGACTCCGGTGAGGGATACTGTTGTGGTAGACCGAGTGTACCAGTCTTGTGTTATATCTATTGGGGGTTTGAAGACCCGTGCAGATTTATTATTGCTTAGCATGGTTGACTTCGATGTGATTTTGGGAATGGATTGGTTATATCCATGCCATGATGTTCTTGACTGTCACGTTAAGACCGTGACCTTAGCTATGCCCAGATTACCGAGGATTGAGTGGAGAGGTTCAGTGGAGTATGTGCCTAGTAGAGTGATTTCTTGTCTAAAGGCTCAACGTATGGTTGGAAAGGGATGTGAGTCTTATCTGGCTTTTGTGAGGGATGTTAGTAGTGAGACTCCTTCTATTGATTATGTTCCTGTGGTCCGTGAGTTCCTGGACGTATTCCCTGCAGACCTGCCAGGCATGCCACTTGACAGGGACATTGACTTCGGTATTGACTTGCTACCAGACACCCAGCCTATCTCTATTCCACCTTATCGCATGGCCCTAACAGAGTTGAAGGAATTGAAGGAGAAACTTCAGGAACTCCTAGATAAGGGGTTCATTTGGCCTAGTGTGCCACCTTGGGGTGCACCGGTGTTGTTCGTAAAGAAGAAGTATGGTTCTATGCGCATGGGCATCGACTATAGGCAGCTGAAAAAGGTTACGGTGAAGAACCGGTATCCTTTACCTCGCATTGATGACTTGTTTGATCAGCTACAGGGAGCTAGGGTGTTCTCCAAGATTGACTTGAGTATGGGTATCATCAGTTGAAGATTTGAGATTCTGTTATTCTGAAGACTGCTTTCAGGACCAGATATGGTCATTATGTGTTTCTGGTTATGTCTTTTGGGCTGACCAATGCCCCAGCCGCGTTCATGCACTTGATGAACAACGTGTTTCAGCCTTACCCTGATTCATTCGTCATTGTGTTCATTGATGACATCCTGGTGTATTCTCGTAGCCAAGAGGAGCATGCTCAGCATTTGAGGGTTGTGTTGCAGAAGTTGAGGGAGGAGAAACTTTATGCAAAGTTCTCCAAGTGTGAGTTTTGGCTTGGTTCGGTAGCTTTCTTGGGTCACGTGGTGTCTAGTGAGGGTATTCAGGTTGATCCAAAGAAGGTAGAGGTGGTACAGAGTTGGCCCAGACCGTCCTCAGCTACGGAGATTAGGAGTTTTCTTGGTTTGGCGGGCTACTACCGTCGCTTTGTGGAGGGATTCTCTTCTATTGCTTCACCACTGACCAGATTGACCTAGAAGGGTGCTCCATTCAGATGGTCCGATGAGTGTGAGGAGAGCTTTCAGAATCTCAAGTCAGCATTGACTACAGTTCCGGTATTGGTCTTGCCTACTGGTTCGGGTTCTTACACAGTCTACTGTGATGCTTCTAGGGTTGTCTTGGGAGCAGTTTTGATGTAGGACGGTAGGGTGATTTCCTACGCGTCCAGACAGTTGAAGGTGCACGAGAAAAATTATCCAGTGCACGATCTTGAGCTAGCTGCCATTTTTCATGCTTTGAAGATTTGGCGTCATTATTTGTATGGGGTACAATGTGAGATTTTTACCGACCATCGCGGTTTGCAGTACCTGTTGAGGCAAAAGGATTTGAATTTGCGTCAGAGGAGATGCTTGGAGCTTCTTAAGGATTATGACCTCACCATTCTTTATCATCCAGGGAAGGCCAATGTAGTGGCCGATGCCCTGAGTCGCCGAGCAAGGAGTTTGGGGAGTCTAGCCTATCTTTCAATAGCAGAGCGGCCCTTGGCGCGTGATGTTCAGGCCTTAGTAGGACATATTGTGAGATTGGATTTGTCAGAGCCTCCACGGGTATTAGCTAGCATGGCTTCCCGGTCTTCTCTCTATGATCAGATTAGAGCGCGTCAGTATGGTGACCGTCACTTGTTGGTCCTTCAGGACAGGGTCCGTTGAGGTGATTCTAGGGATGTGACTATTGGTGATGACGGGGTTATGAGGATGCATGTCCGTATTTGTGTGCCCAATGTAGATGGCCTTCGAGAGATGATACTAGCAGAGGCCCATAGCTGGCGGTATTTCATCCATCCAGGTGCCGCGAAGATGTATCAGGACCTGAGACAGCAGTATTGGTGGAGGCGGATGAAGAGAGATATTGTTGAGTATGTGGCACGGTGTCTCAACTGCCAACAGGTCAAGTATGAGCACCAGAGACCAGGTGGATTGCTTCAGGAGTTAGCTATTCCAGAGTGGAAATGGGAGCGGATCACCATGGACTTTGTAGTTGGACTTCCACGGACTTCGAAGGTATTTGATGCTATTTAGGTCATTGTGGATCGACTGACCAAGTCAGCGCACTTCATTCCTGTCAGTACTACTTATACTTCGGAGATATTAGCTGGTATTTACATTAGGGAGATTGTCCGATTGCATGGGGTCCCATTTTCTATTATTTCTGAAAGAGGTACTCAGTTCACATCTCAATTTTGGAAGGCTATGCGGAGAGGTATGCGTACTCAGGTAGAGATGAGCACAACATTTCATCCCCAGACCGACGGGCAGTCAGAGTGGACTATTCAGATCTTGGAAGACATGTTGTGTGCCTATGTGATTGACTTTGGTGGTTTGTGGGATCAGTTTCTGCCGTTAGCGTAGTTTGCATATAATAACAACTACCAGTCTAGTATTCAGATGGCGCCGTATGAGGCTTTATATGGTAGGAGGTGTAGATCTCCGGTTGGTTGGTTCGAGCCCGGTGAGGCTAGGCTGTTAGGCCCAGATTTGGTTCAGGATGCATTGGAGAGGGTGAAGTTGATTCAGGAGCGACTTCGCACAACTCAGTCTAGGCAGAAGGGCTACGCGGACTGAAAGGTTCGGGACGTGTCTTTCATGGAGGGTGACAAAGTACTGCTGAAGGTGTCACCCATGAAGGGTGTTATGAGGTTCGGGAAGAGGAGAAAGTTTAGTCCCCAGTTCATTGGTCCTTTTGAGGTGCTTCAGAAGGTTGGAGAGGTGACTTATAGACTTGCCTTTCCACCCATCTTGTCTAGTGTTCATTCGGTATTCCATGTGTCGATGCTCCGGAAGTATGTTGGTGACCCGTCTCATGTTTTAGACTTCAGTACAGTTCAGCTCGAGGATGATATTTCATATGAGGTGGAGCCAGTGACTATTTTGGCTCGTGAGGTCAGAAAGTTGAGGTCAAAGGAGATAGCTTCAGTGGAGGTACAGTTGAGAGGTCAGCCAGTGGAGGAGGATACTTGGGAGACCGAGTGGGAGATGCGGAGCAGATATCCTCACTTGTTTGAGACTCTAGGTATGTTTCTAGACCCGTTCGAGGACGAACGTTTGTTTAAGAGGGGGAGAATGTAACGACCCGGTCGGTCGTTACGTAGATCATGCATTATTTTTCACTGTTTCTGCCTTGTCATGGATTGGTTAGGCTGTTCATGATGTGTTAGAGTTGGCTAGTTCGGGTTCGGAGTGGTTGTAGAAGGAATTGAGACACTTAGTCTCTAAAAGTAGCCTTAGAGTTAGAAAAGTCAACCGGGAATTGACTTATTGGTAAACGACCTCAGAATGCAGATTTTATGGCTCGGATAGCTTTGTTAGGTGATTTGGGACTTAGGAGTGTGTTCGGAATGTTTTTGTGATGTCCGGTGTAGAATTAGGCTTGAAATTGTGAAAGTTAGTTTTTGGCGATTTCTGGTCGGCAGTGAAAAATAGGCTATCGGGGTCGGAATGGGTTTCCGACAATTGGAACAGGTTTGTAATGTCATTTTGGATATGTCTGCAAAATGTCAGGTCAATCGGAGTAGTTTTGGGTGGTTTCGGCGTCGTTGGTGGAATTTAGAAATTTGGAAGTTCATAGGCTTGAAGTCGATGGGATTTTGGAGTTTTGATATTGTTTTTGATGTTTCGAAGGCTCGACTAAGTTCGAATGATCATTTATGATGTGTTGGTATATTTGGTTGGGGTCCCGGGGGCTCGGGATTGATTTCGGATGGCGAACGGGGATTTAAGACTTGGTAGAATGCAGCTTTAGCTGCTAGTGCTGGTGTAACCGCACCTGCGAAAGTTGGACCGCAGGTGCGGGCCCGCAGGAGCGAGCAGATCTCCGTAGATGCAGATTTTGGGAGGTTTAGTGGTAGGTCGCAGGTGTGGGAGGAGTATCGCACCTGCGAAGTCGTAGGTGCGGAGAAGGGGGCGCAGGTGCGGAGGCCGAGATTTTGTGGGTTTTTCGCAGGTGCGGACCTGGGACCGCAGGTGCGCTTAAGTGGCCGTAGGTGCGGAACCACTGTTCAGAAAGTATAAAAACGTGCCTTCGCGAATTTTAGCCATCTTTCTCAATATTTCATCCGGGTTTGAAGCTTTTGAAGGGTTTTTGAAGAGGGATTGATAGTTCTTCATTGAGGTAAGGTTTTTGGACTCTAAACTCGTTACTATGTGATTAAAGGTCGGATTTATGGTGAGAAATTAGGGAAAATCAGTGCAAAATGGGTTATTAGGGCTTGGGATTAAGAGACTATAAAATAGGAATTTGAGGGGTCATTTGGACTCCGATTTCAGTGTTCTTGGTATGTATAGACTCGTGGGAGGATGAGGATTCTTGTGTAAATTTTATAGAATTCTGAGACATGGGCTCGGGGGTCGGGTTTGATCAATTTCTTGATTTTTGAGTATTTTTGATAAATTTCAATTGGGTTTCATTCCTTAGCATATTATAATGGTATAAATCTGATTGTTGGTAGATTTGGAGTACTCGGAGGCCGAATTTAGAGGCAAGGGCACTGCTGAGTAGTATTTTAGCCGGTTTTGAGGTAAGTAACGTCTTCAACTTTGGAATTGAGGGTTCGAAACCCAAATTATCTGATATTTGATGATTAATTAAGGTGACACACTTGCAAGTGACGGGCATGCATGCGTACACTGAATGTTTGTGGCCTGGCTCATCCCATGGCACTGCCTAACGGCTATTTCAGGCTGATACTTGTACTGTGAAGATTATAATTACCCTGAGCATATTTGAAATCATGTTAAGTATAAATGCTAAGGCTTCATGCCAATGTGTTTAGACCAGAATGATTAGTTATTGCTGTCTCTATCTGTGACTATTGCTTTCACGCACTTAGTTATGTTATAGCATATGTTTCATGCCTCGGTCTCAGTAATTACTAGTTTATTTCTATGTTGTCATTGTTTTGGGCTGATTTTTATCTAATTGAGAGCATCGTGAGTTAGACTGGAAAGTATTGACTGAGTAAGGCCTAGAGCCTGGTTTTGAGACAGTTATGAGGTCGGACTGCACACCGCAGCGATCCTTGAATCATGCCTTCGCTGGCTTGATATAGCGCTTAGGCTTATAGGAGCCCCTCCGGAGTCTTTACACCCCCAGTGAGCGCACATATATTGGGGGATGGCTCTTCCCTGGGCATGGATCTTGTCCGAAGTTATTTGATATATTTAGGGATGGATCGTCCCAGGACATCGATCTTGTCCGAGTGATATGTTCCGGAGATGGATCTTCTCTGTGGGGCTGGACTGGTCTTTTTCCTCAGTACTGAGTGACTACGTCATTGTATTTCTCTATATTCCATAATGGACCTTCCCTGGGCTTGATGGCTGATTCTAGTACTGAGTGGACTTTCTTATGAGAGTTGGGTACTATGTAAAAATCATTCCAACTCTATATGATCTTGTACAAGTTGCGGACATAATTTGGTGCATCTTACTTATTTTCTGATATATTAATGTCATGCTTAAGTTATATATACTGTGATAGTCCGTCACTACCTCTTAGCCCGTAGGTTGTTTTCGTTACTTACTGAGTTGGTGTACTCACGTTACCCCCTGCACCTTGTGTGCAGATCCAGGTACATCGGGACTCATATATGGTCAGTGAGTAGCAGCAGTTTCATCAGAGTTGACGAGGTAACAGCTGGCGACCGTGATCTGTCATCTCTTCCTATCTACCTGTCATTATTTACTTTTCAGACTATGTTGGTCATTCCTCTTTTACTATATCATGTATTAGCAGCTTATGACTGTGGGACACTTGATACGAGATTGTAGGATTTGAGTTTTGATTTTCACAAATTGTCTCCAAATTCTGATTTACTATTATTATTGACTTCAATCTTAGATAGGTCGTCTGAGGGTTCGCCGCGGTTCATTGCTGTGCTTACACACAAGGCTACCCTTTTCCGAAAGCTCCGCAGGACCACCTACCACTAGTTTTCGGCCGGAGGGGTTTATTGCACAAAAACGCCGGGGCGCAGGCTCCCGATTTATTAAAAAGGGTATTTTCTCTGATAATTGAACTTAGACTAGTTATAGATAGGTGGCTGGCCTAGTTCCACAACAGGCGTCATCACGACTCCGAAATTGAGTCGTGACAACATACCCCGAAACGATCGAAGGGTGGATCGAGGCCAAAGCTCCCAGGGACTAATGATCAAAACCTGGTTCGACAGGCACACAGGGCCATTGGAGGTACCTCGACTGCCAGAGTACAACTTCAACATCGATGCCTTATACATCGTATCAGCCATAGGTAAGATCAAAGATACCAGGTGGCCAAAACCCATGCAGTCAGATCCTTCCCAAAGGAACCCCAACTTAGTATGCAAATACCATGGCACTCACAGTCATAGGACCGAGGATTGTATACAACTTCGAGCGGAGGTAGCCCGGTTGATCAACGAAGGGCACCTTCTAGAGTTCCTCAACGATCGAGCTAAGAACCACTTTTTAGAGAGGGATGCAAGCAGGAAAAATGAATAGGAGGAGCCGCGTCATATCATTCATATGATCATTGGAGGAGTCGACGTCCCACAAGGACCCGTGTTCAAACAACTAAAATTATCCATCACAAAGGAAAAGCATACTTACTTGGAAGGCCATGGATACATAGTATGAGGGCGGTGCCATCAACTCTTCATCAAATGATAAAGTTCCCAACAAAGGATGGTGTAAAAATAGTGTATGGAGAGCAGCATGCAGAAAAGGAGATGTTCGCGGTGCACGACATGTCCCCAACATCGATGCCTTCCACTCGGAGGAATCAAAAGACAAGCAAATAGCCAAATAGCAACCACAGTCTATATCCTCGGTTGAACCCGAGGGATAGGTGACCGATGAACAGGTGGTCGAGAACGATGAGGAAGACTTCCTCACCCCTCGAGCCTTCGTTGCCCCCGAGGAGTCAGATGCAACGAAGTCAACAATCGAAGAGCTTGAATAGGCCGTATTGATCGAACATCTTCCAGATCGAAAGGTATACTTGGGAACGGATTAACCCCCAAACTCAGAAAAAAACTCATTCAATTTTTTATTGATAATATTGATTGCTTCGCTTGGTCCTATTTAGACATGACATGGATCCCGCCGGAAATAACCACTCATCGACTAAGTGTCGATCCCAGGTTCAAACGGGTGAAGAAAAAGAGGAGGCCTCGTTCCGAGATAAAGCATGCATTCATCAAGGGAGAGGTAAGAAAACTTTTGAAAATAGGATCCATTAGGGAGGTAAAATATCCCGAATGGCTAGCTAATGTAGTAGTAGTCCCTAAAAAGGGAAATAAATCGAGAATGTGTGTATATTATAAAGATTTGAATAAAGCATGCCCTAATGATTCATTCCCTTTGCCCAACATCAATCATTTGATCGATGCTACGGCCGGCCACGAGATCCTCACCTTTCTCGATGCTTACACCGGGTACAATCAAATTTAAATGAACCGGGAGGACCAGGAAAAGACTTTGTTCATCACGAAGTATGGAACATATTGTAATAATGTAATGCCCTTCGGGCTAAAAAATGTGAGAGCCACATATCAACGCCTAGTTAATAAGATGTTCGAACATCAAATAGGAAAGTCTATGTAAGTTTACATTGATGACATGTTAGTTAAGTCCTTGCGCGTGGAGGACCATTTGACTCATTTGTAGGAAACATTCGAGATCCTAAGAAGGTACAACATGAAGCTCAACCCCGAGAAGTGCGCTTTAGGAGTTGGATCGGGCAAATTTTTGGGCTTCATGGTGTCGAACAGGGGTATCGAGATCATCCCCGACAAAATCAAGGACATCGAGGAGATCACTGTGGTGAACAATGTGAAATTCGTACAACGGCTGACCGGGTGGATAGAATCCTTAGGCCGATTCATCTCAAGGACATCACTTTTTCTCCCTACTCAAGAAGAAAAACAACTTTGAGTGGATTCCGGAATGCCGGCATGCCTTGGAAGAATTAAAGCGGTATGTCTCGAGCCCACCTTTTCTCCATACCCCGAAGGAGGGCGAAACGCTATACTTATAGTTGGCCGTGTCCGAGGTAGAGTTAAATGGTGTGTTGGTTCGAGAAGAACAAGGTACTCCAATTCCCTGTCTATTATGTAAGTCGGACCCTAGGAGATGCTGAAACCAGGTATCCGCACTTAGAAAAACTAGCTCTTGCATTAGTAAGTGCATATAGGAAATTGAAACCTTATTTTCAATGCCACCCTATATGTGTTTTAACTACATATCCTCTTCTAAACATCTTGCATAAGCTCGAATTATCGGGCCGATTGGCCAAATGGGCCATTGAACTCGGAGGGTATGATATCGAGTATCAAACTCGAACGACTATCAAGTCTCAAATTTTGGCGGACTTTGTGGCCGATTTTACGCCTGCCTTCATGCTCGAAGTAGAGAAAGAACTCTTGTTAAAAAAGGGAACATCATCGGGGGTATGGACCATCTTCATTGACGGTGCCTCGAATGTGAGAGGGTCTAGGCTCGGTATAATTGTAAAATCGCCTACGGGTGGCATAATTAGATAGTCTATAAAAACTTCGAAGTTGACTAACAATGAGGCCGAGTATGAGGCCATGATTGCAGGTTTTGAATTGGCCAAAGGCCTAGGAGAAATGGTTATCGAAGAAAAATGTGACTCCTTTCGGGTTGTAAACCAAGTAAATGGGAGCTTCGAGGTTCGAGAAGATAGGATGCAAAGATACTTAGACAAGCTTCAAGTGACATTGCATCGCTTCAAAGAGTGGACCTTGGTCCACATACCTTGAGAAATGAACAGCAAGGCCGATGCACTCGCAAACTTGGGATCGTCTGTTAAAGCGGATGACATACTTCCGGGGACTGTCGTACAACTATCCAAATCCGTGATCGAAGAAGGCCATGCCGAAATCAACTCAACAAGTCTAACATGGGATTGGAGGAAGAAGTACATCGACTACTTGAGACATGGGAAACTCCCCACGGACCCAAAAGAATCGAGGGCACTTCAACGGACCAAGCAGTATGCTTGGGACCGGGGGACACCGACTATATTCTACGAGAAATCAACGAAGGTTCTAGTGGAAACTACTCCGGTGCCAATTCATTAGTTCGAAAGGTAATCAGAGCATGTTACTATTGGGATAGCATGGAAAAGGACACCAAGGAATTCGTTCGAAGATGTGACAAATGCCAAAGATTTTCACCAATGATTCACCAACCCGGTGAACAACTACACTCAGTCTTATCCCTATGGTCATTCATTAAATGAGGGATGGACATCGTTGGCCCTCTACCAACAGCACCAGGTA
Source organism: Nicotiana undulata (assembly GCA_005239495.1). Classification (NCBI taxonomy): domain Eukaryota; kingdom Viridiplantae; phylum Streptophyta; class Magnoliopsida; order Solanales; family Solanaceae; genus Nicotiana; species Nicotiana undulata. The sequence continues at coordinate 52,986 of ML278670.1, forward strand.
AAGCTAGATTTATCTTATTTATAACTGACTATTTCTCGAAATTGGTAGAAGCGCAGGACTTCGAGAAGATAAGAGAAAAAGAAGTCATTGACTTCATATGGGACCACATCATATGCCGATTCGGGATCCCCTCCGAATTTATATGTGATAATGGGAAGCAGTTCATCGGCAACAAGGTGACGAAATTCCTCGAGGATCATAAAATCAAAAGGATCCTATCAACGCCTTACCACCCAAGTGCAAATGGTCAGGCTGAGTCCACAAACAAAACTATCATTCAAAACTTAAAGAAGAGGTTAGAAAATGCGAAGGGGAAATGGAGAGAAGTGCTGCCCGAAGTACTATGGGCATATCGAACAATTTAGAAGTCAAGCACAGGGGAGACCTTGTTTTGTTTGGTATATGGGTCCGAGGCATTGATACCAGTTCAGGTCAGGGAACCGAGCGCCATATTTCAGCATGCCGCCAAGGATTCAAACAACGAGGCCATGAACACCGCCCTCGAACTACTAGATGAAAAGCACGAGGCCGCACTAGTTCGAATGGCCGCTCAAAAACAAAGGATCCAAAAGTACTACAACAGAAGAACAAACCTCTATCACTTCGGAGTCAGGGACTTAGTTCTAACGAAAGTCACCCTCAACATTCGAAATCCAAACAAAGGGAAGCTAGGCCCTAGTTGGGAAGGACCTTAAGGCATCCTCGGGATAGTAGGCAAAGGACCCTACAAGCTTAGCACTATGGAAGGAGAGCAACTACAAAGCAATTGGAACATGTCGATTCTCAAACACTATTATTGCTAAGGTATAACCTTCTCACTTTTCATTTATATTTCATACTAACCTGTTTCAGGTGTTCGATTGAGAGGAATCGAAGCACCCTCCAGCTCGAAGACCTTGGGTTTTAACGCATGCATTGCACTCTTTTTCCCTTAGATCGGATTTTATCCCAAATGGGTTTTACCGGCAAGGTTTTTAACGAGGCAACGCCTATATGCTACCTAAGGAAAACTCAACAAGTATTCAAGGCTTCTTTTTCAATCAACCTCGAATAAGGAGGCATCACCCTCGGAGGTTACACTTTTGAAGAAAACAAGTCACGCCAAGGAGGACCTCGATAGGAGAATGTTGTAATGGACCAAACGGTCAAATGAACCGTGTCCAAACAGAATAATCGAGCCCCCGAGGCAAAAACATGTACGCATGTATCAATTATTTGAAGAAGCATTCTGATTCATCAAAACACTTTGTGCCTCAAAGAAGTCTACTATTTTCACATGAAACGGCTCATGGGCCAAATACTCTCGAACACTCGGGGATTGTCATCGACAGTCAGCTTATCAAGTCATCAAAAACTCGAACTCGTAAGACCTCAATGAGGAAACATCGAACTCATAACACCTCAATGAGGCAACATCGAATCTATAATACCTCAATGAGGCGGCATCAAATCTATAAGACCTCGATGAGGCATACTCAAACTTATAAGACCTTAAAAAGGCATAACCTCGATATAAAGGCCAAGGATAGATATTAGAACTTGTAAGAACCCTAAATAGGCACACCATCGATATTAAGGCCGAGGTCATATCACCCAGGGACTAAAGGCTACGCCCGAATATAAAGACTACGGTCATATGAAAAGGCTATGGCCGAAATAACGCAGCTCGGAGATGTCTGACTTCCGCCATAAAACTAAAGGCCTTCAAATAATCAAAAATACATCGAAAAAACCGGTTAATCATGATACCCTCGGCAAAAGCAAAAGAGCTTCGATAAATCAGCTCTGAATAATGTAAAGGCTTCGAAAAAATCAGCCTTTGAGAGAACCTCACAAGGTACTCAATTATCGTCCCATATCGACTTATAATCGAGGTTCCTATTGTAACCGTCAAAAAGTCGAACGGATACAAAAACATGTCAAGGCATAACAAAATTTTAAAAGTCTTTAGCCACAAAGGGGGAAAATTATAGCCATATTAGAGGTCGAATCGACCCAATCCAAAAAAAGCCTAAGAGCCGATATGTAAGAGCCTAAGGGCTAACTTAAAGAGCCTAAGGGCCAATTTGAAAAGAGCCTAAGAGCCAATGTTTTAAAACCTAAGGGTCGATGCCTGAAGAACTTAAAGGCCAAAGAACATTGTGCTCGAGACCTCACTTGAGCTCGGACTCAAAAGTCTTGAGTTAAAGCTTAGCTTGAAGATCAGACCTTAAATGGTCACCTACTGTCAATCGTTCATCGAGCACAAAAACCAGGGTTTTATATTCTAAGTCCAATACATCAGACTGATCATCGACAAGCATCAAAATTCATTTAAAAAGCAAAGCCAAGTCAGGAATTGACAAAGAGCGAAGATGAAACAAAAAGATTCTTTTAAATAATGGAGTTCACAAAATATATTTACAAAGCTCCTACATAGAGCCCTAACACAAAAAAGGAAAGAAAAAATAAAATCCTAATCCTCGGTCGGGGTCACTTGGTCGGATGAAGTTCCCTCAGGAGCTGCACCCTCGACGGCTTGAACTTCGGTACCCTTGTCATCGACGAATTCTTCCCTCTCAGGGACTTCGTCTTGATCTTGGTCGCTTTCTGAGCCACTGGCTGAATCCTCATCAGAAGTGAGCAGAGCTGCCTATTCTTTTTCTAAGGCCTTCACCCTCTCGATCTCAGCAGATAGATCGAAACCCTTTGCATGTACCTCCTCGAGAGCCTGCCTTTGAGATTCTAGTCGAGCATGGTCAAGGGCTCGAGTTAGCTTAAGCTCGACCTCAACGGATACCTTCTTAGCCCGAGCATTGGCAGCAGCAACATCATTCCGATACGAAGATATGAGTTCATAGATCGAATTTCATTTTAGATAACTCCGCAGCTGATTCGACATGAAGCTCCTTATATCTACAACTTTCTCCCTTTGCACCTTGGAGTGATGCTCAGTCGAGGTCAACTTCTCTCGAATAGTATCTTTCTCAGAGGCTACCTCATCCATGCGCTGCTTGAACCCGAGGATCTCAGTATCCTTGACCTTAAGCTCCTCTCGGAGTTGCCCCACCAGGTCATCCTTCTACTTGAGCTGCAAAAATCGAGTTAAGGCATTAAACGCCAAATTGAGTAAGCATAAAAGTAATCCCACGAAGGCTGTATAACCTGCTCATTGAGATCGGCCCGCTCTCGAGACATCTTCTCCAAATGTGCTTGAAGGTCATTCAGCTCCTCTTCCTTCTTGACGTAGAGAACCTTGAGCTCATACAACTCCGACTCGAGCCTGGTCCAGCTCAACTCGTGACTTGGAAAAATCCTGGTCGAAGAGAATTATGGCCTAAAAACATAAAGGAAAGAAATTATAAAGGCGAGAATCAAAACTCAAAATACAGTGGTTAAGTCAAAATTACCTATTTTCGAAGCTTCTCAGCTTCTTCAAAAATCAATGAGGCATCGAAAGCGGGGCCTTCCTCAACCCCCGTAATGTACCCCTTGAACATATCATTCTCTCCATGGGATTCCCCCACATCAGGAGTTTTCATGTCCTGAGCATCCCGTATTTGCCCCAGGAAAAGGACGGGCCTTGTGGGGTGTCATCCACATTTATTACCCCGAGTGGCTCAGTCAGGGCATTCTCTCTCCTTCGAGGGGCTTCGATATTGATTTCTTCATATTCATCGACCAAATGCCTTTCGGCACCCGATGTATTTTGGCCGATGGTTTGCTCAGGGACCTCGATTGACCCTCCCTCGAGAATCTTCTCTGCTCAAGTTAGAACCACATCGGTGACCTCTAAATCAACAGTTTTCAGTTCGGCCACCTTCAGCTCAGCAGACTTCGAAGCGACAATGCTTCCTCTTCCCCTAAGTACTAGCGGACAGTCGTCATCCTATTTGACCATAACATGAAGACTCTTAGCGGCTTCCGGAGTTAAGGCCACTAAATCGACCTTAGGCGTTTGAACTTTGGCCTTATTTGCCTCCGGGGACTCAACTGGTGACGTTTTCTTTCTTTTCTTCTCCTTAGCAGGCTTTGGGTTATCTACTTCCCCAGGCGGCGGATCCCTCATCAAAATGACCTCTCTAAGGCCTTCATAAGCACAAGAGTTGAGAATATTATCGAGAGATACTTTTTCTAACGTATTCGAATATGACAGAAATAAAAACTCACCATGGTTTTTGGCCTCCCACAGGGTTTTGGCCAAATCACGCCACACTCGCTTATCATAGGGAGAGGTCGAATACAATTGTTGAACCCAGCCCGGAAGATCTTTGACCGCACCGGGGTACCACTTGACAGTTGTATCATCAAAGGGAGTTAGTTCGAAGGGAAGAAAAGGTATTTAATTGACAAAAATTGTGTACTTACGATTCATATTCCATTCCTCGGGGAATGGCATTTTCTCAGTCGGAATCAGGTCCGAGGTCCTGAATCAAACAAAGCGGATCATCCACCCTCGGTCATTGTCCTCGTAAATTCTTGCAAAGAAAGCCTTCGAAGATTGACGTTGTATCTTAATCAGGCCACCTCGATAAAGTCGAGGGCTATACAGTCTAATTAGATGGTCGAGGGTAAAAGGCATCCCCTCGACCATGTTTGAAAAATACCTAATTAGGTAAATAATTCGCTAGAACGATGGATAGATTTGACCAAGCGTCACCCGATATTGTCTGCAGAAATCGAGGATCACTGGGTCTATCGATGGCAAAGATGGTTCTACTAGACCTAAGGCGAACAGATATGTGTACTCACTAAGGAATCCAGATTTGTGTGTGGTTATGTCCTCTTCGGGTGAAGGAATCTCCACTTGTACCGCCTCCCCTCAATGGCAGTCAACCTTCACCTTCCCAGTTTCAGTTATTAGATTGATGTATCGAGACATTGGTTCACATCGTCCCGCTATCAAAGAAGGTTTTTCGATTTTGAAATCAGAGGATGTTTCACAAGGTCCAAGATTACACTCCTCAACACAAGAAGGTACTACTATTTTGCTCTTAGACGAGCGTGATGATGAATGGGCTTTCTCCTTTTGGGGAATAGTTTTAGAAGGCTTTGCCATTTTTATAAGATTTCAGAATAAGAAGAGGAATTGGGTAAGAGATGAATACAAAGTGAAGATGAATGCGGAGAAATTTCAGTGAAGATTGAAGATGTAGTAGAAAGTAAAATTATAAATGGTAAAGGGTTGGAGTATTTATAGGGGTGTCTAGGCGTATTGAGTAAGCTAAAACGACGACAACTAGTCTTTATCAATTAATGGTTTCAAAAACTATGCAGATGTGACCTTTGCACGGCTTTTTAGTCACACTTGCCGCCGACCTCATGCGACTGACTTCATGATTGGAGCATCTAAGGGTCGAATTAAATCTTTCTTATCATTTCACTCTAAAAAATGCGGGGACTATCTATATACAATCGATACCGGAGACACCAATATCGAGGCCTCTATGGCATTCCAAGACCGACCTCGAGAGGTTTGAAGTAGAGTCTAAAGTTCGACCCCGAAGTACATACCTCGAGAAAGTATATCGAAGGCCCATCACGGCCTACCTCGAAGCAGTGTAAAATCGATGATTGTCATGGAAAGGCAGGAAATTCCCAAGGACACGTGGTTAGAGCTGATAAGGTCTGCAAGAGATAGTACAAGTTCGTACTAAGCCGTTATACATTCACTGCAATAGAACATTCTCTGCTCTTTTCGTGTAACGTGCTCAACATTATTCCTCAACTTTATTGTTCTTCATTTATTGCTATTATCTGATCTCGAGGTTCAAGACTCCAGTGAGCTCGAGGCCACCAGTTTTGTGACAACATTGGTTTGATTATCACGTTTCATTATTACTCAATTATTAACTAGTATTAGAATAAACCACATATTCTTAGAACCAAAAATCAAATATTATTATTAACACCATTTTCAATAATAGTACGAATTCGTACAAATCCGTTAGCCAACTATACCAATTAAATCCTTTCTGAAAATAGAAATGTACCATATTTAGGACCTCCCCTATTATATAAATGGGAGGCTGCTCAGTTGTAAGGATCATCAATCATTGGCAAAGAATATACATCTTTACTTTTCTGCTTATATCTCTGAAATTGTCCTTTAGCTTTATTATATTTTCTTTATTCGTTTCCACTGTTCATCGAGGTCTTTCTCAAGGTCACTTGGGCGGACGAGGCTTATTCATACATTGGTTTGGTTTAACTTTCTTACTCAACTTATGTACTTACGTTTCTTGACTAGTGTTGGATTAAAATACATATCTTTAAAACCTCACTATAAATTTAAATTGTTACTCAGATTTTAGGATAAACAGTTTGGCGCCCACCGTGGGGCTAAAGATAATAGTGATTATTTTAGTACTGATTTTTTTAAAGATGCGTTATTTTTCACACTTGTTCTTGTCAAAGATTCTTTATTTTCAGGATAGAACATGTCAAACTCAACAAACACACCAGTACACGATAATGACGGTCTCGGATTCCATGGGGAGAATAATAATGCTGCAGCTTTAGGGGTCGGCGTACCACCGCATAACCCCGGGGTAGTGCCAATACAGACCCAATCGGCATTGGTTCGCACATTGCTCTAAACGCGAACTTAGTTACCAATGTCGGAGGAAGTGTGCACGGTGAGGTCCGACCTGATGGCCAAAGAACACTAGGTCAAAGAGATGGGGAGGTGAGACTCCAAGTAGTCTTCGAAATGTTGCAAGCACAGCAGATTGCTATCGCTAAGCTGCAAAGTCAACAGAAGACTCCGAGCATGGTAGGACTGGAAATTGTTCACCATACTGAACCGAGGACAGAAGGTTGAATGATAATGGATCGGGTGCTGACCCCATAATCATGAGAATGCTCGAAGAACTCACAAAAAGGATAGAGTCAGGAGGAAAAAGGATCGAGGATAATGATAAAAAGGTAGAAACATACAACTCGCGGGTCGACCAGATACCAGGAGCACCTCTGATTCTGAAGGGTTTGGATTCCAAAAAGTTTGTTCAAAAACCTTTTCCAGCGAGCGTGGCCCCGAAACCTTTTCCAGAGAAGTTTTGCATGCCGGACAAACTAATACAACGGGACCACCGACCCCAATGAGTATATCACCACATACACATGCGGCATAAAGGGAAACGACTTGGAGGATGATGAGATTGAGTTTGTCCTGCTGAAAATATTTGGGGAAACTTTGTCCAAAGGGGCGATGATATGGTACCACAACCTGCCCCCGAACTCTATTCATTCATTCGCCATATTGGAGGATTCATTTGTGAAGGCACATGTTGGTGCTATAAGTCGTAACAAAGAAATCGGTCGTCTTCAAAATTAAACATAGGGACAACGAGATGTTAAGGGAGTTTGTATCCCGGTTTCAAATGGAACGAATGGAATTTCCACCAATCTCCGATGAGTGGGTTGTTCGAGATTTCACTCACGGGCTAAATGAGCGGAGTTCGATAGTGTCACGACAGCTAAAAGAAAACTTGATTGAGTACCCCGTCGTGACTTGGGTGGATGTGCATAACCGATATCAGTCGAAGATTAGGGTGGAGGATGATCAGTTGGGTGCCCCATCGGTTTTGGTTTATCCGAGCATATTGACAACAAAATATTCAAGGGACGCAGGCAAGGAACCAAGATGGAACAGGGAACGGTACCAGCCATATGTCAAAGAGACAAGAAACAGTTCGAGGCGCAATGTACCTCAAAATGATCGAAGAGTGGATCGAGGACAGAATTCTCGGGGACTCATGAGTAAGACCGGGTTCGATAGGCATCCAGAGCCGGCAGAGGCACCTCGATTATCGGAGTACAATTTTAGCATCGATGCCTCGGGTCTCGTTTCAGCCATTAGAAAGATTAGGGATACCAGGTGGCCCAACGCCATACAAACTGACCCTTCTCAAAGGAATCCTAACTTGATGTATAAGTGGCATGGCACACATGGGCACATGACCGAGGATTGCAAACAGTTAAGAGATGAGGTAGCTCGATTATTTAATGATGGGCACCTTTGGGAATTTCTTAGCGACAGATCCAAAAACCATTTCAGGGAAAGAGACGCCAATAGGAAGAATGAACCAGAGGATCCTAAACATTATTCATATGATTATCGGTGGAGTCGACATCCGTAGGGACCTGTGTTCAAAGGCACCAATGTGTCAATTACAAGGGAGAAACGGACTCGAGACTACGTGCCCGAAGGCATCCTTATATTCAATGCAAAAGACATCGAGGACCTGTCTCAGCTGCACAATGATGCAATGGTAATTTCTATTATATTAAATAAAGATCAAGTTAAACGTGTTCTTGTGGATCAAATCGGGCTGTTAGATCAAATCGTACATGCATCTCGAGTCTTCAATGGTTTCAACATGGCAAGAGAAACAATGAAGGGAGAAATAATCCTCCTAGTAAAAATGGCCGGGACTATACAGGACACAAAATTTCATGTCAACAAAGATGACATGAGGTACAATGCGTTGCTTGGAAGGCCGTGTATCCATAGCATGAGGGCAGTGCCATCAACCCTTTATCAAATGATGAAGTTCCCCAAAAAAGATGGCATAAAGGCGATGTATAGAGAGCAAAACGCAGCAAAGGAGATGTTTGCAGTCCATGACTTGACACCAGCATCGACACCTTCTACATCTAAGAAGTCGAGCATCAAGGACGAACATGTGGCTCAATAGCAATCACAGTCCACATCCTCGATTAAACCTGAGGAACAGGTGGACGAGGACCAAGAAGAGGATTTCCTTACCCCTCGAGCGTTCGTCGCCCCCAAGGAATCAGATGCGATGAAGTCCACGGTCGAGTAACTGATGTTGATTGAGCATCTACCAGAACAGAAGGTATACCTGGGAACGGGATTAACCCCCAAACTCAAGAAAAAACTCATTCAATTCCCTATCAATAACATTGATTGCTTTGCTTGGTCCCACTTAGATATGACAGGGATCCCACTAGAGATAACCACCGATCTAATGAGTTTCGACCACAGATTTAAATCGGTAAATCAAAAGAGAAGGCCAAAAGAAACCACAGCTCAACACCTTTGAAGCAGTCCTTGCCCCTCCATGATGACCACCATACGGTGAGGAGTGGCAAGACTCAAGAATCACCCTTCGTTCTTTTTCTGGTACACATCTCCGGATGACCCCATCAGTGCAAATCTTGAATAAATATGGTTCATCCCAATAGAAGTCCATGTTATCCCTCCTAAGCTTCTTCCTTTGGTTAGAAGAGAGCTCACAACGAACAACACCGGTGACAAGCTAGTTGGCAATATCGGCAAACCATGACATTTCTTGCATTGACACCGAAAGAAGTTGCTCATCGGGGAAACTGTCATTGATTTCAAGTCCATCACAGGGTCGACCTTGCTTTTCCAATCAAGACAGATGGTCGGCCACTTGGTTTTCACTTCCTTTTCTATCCACAGTCTCCAAGTCAAACTCTTGAAGCAACAATACCCAACGCATGAGTCTCGCTTTGGAATCCTTTTTGGTCATGAGATACCAGAGTGCCACATGGTCAGTGTGAACTATGACATTGGCACCCATCAAGTAAGGATGAAATTTCTCCATAGCAAAGACTATTGCCAAAAGCTCCTTCTCCGTGACAGTGTAATTAATTTGGGCCTAATTCATCGTTTTACTAGAATAATAGATAGGGTGAAAAATCTTGTTCACCCTCTGTCACAACACAGCACCCACAGCTACATCACTAGAGTCACACATAAGCTCGAAGGGCGATCTCCAATCCGGCACTGTGATGATAGGAGTTGTAGTGAGATTGTGCTTCAACAATTCAAAGGCATGCATGCACTGCTCATCAAAATGAAATTTGGCATCTTTCTCAAGCAACTTGCACAAAGGATTTACCACCTTAGAGAAGTCCTTTATGAAACGCCGATAGAACCCAGCGTGACCAAGGAATCTCCGGACTCCTCTAATCGAAGTTGGCAGTGGCAATTTAGAGATCACTTCAATTTTTGCTTTATCATCCTCAATACCATTCCTTGAGATCTTATGGCCTAACACTATACCTTCTTCCACCATAAAGTGGCACTTTTCCCAATTCAACACCAAGTTGGTTTCTTCACAGCGAGCAAGGACCTTGTCAAGATTACTCAAGCACTCATCGAAGGAATCCCTACTACACTGAAGTCATCCATAAACACCTCAAGGAAGTCTTCAACCATGTCTGTGAAGATCGCCATCATGCACCTTTGGAAAGTGGCGGGTGCATTGCAAAGACCAAAAGGCATATGGGCGGATGCAAAAGTACCATATGGACATGTAAAAGTGGTCTTCTATTGATCCTCCGGGGCAATCAAAATTTTATTATATCCAGAATACCCGTCAAGAAAATAGTAGAAAGCCCGACCCGCAAGCCTTTCCAACATTTGATCCAAGAATGGCAAGGGAATGGTCCTTGCGGGTCACTTTGTTGAGTTTGCGGTAGTCCATACACACTCGCCATCCGGTGACCGTTCTTGTGGGAATGAGCTCATTTTTGTCATTTTGGATCACCGTCATTCCACCCTTTTTTGGAATGCATTGGACCGGAGAAGTCCAAGCGCTATCCGAAATTGGATAGACAACTCCTGCATCGAGCCATTTTATGATCTCCTTCTTCACCACCTCTTGCATTGCCTCGTTGAGTCTCCTTTGATGCTCCACAGAGGTATTTTCTCCATCCTCCAATATGATTTTGTGCATGCAAAAGGCGGGGCTAATACCCCGAATATCCGCAAGAGTCCATCCTATTGCTTTCTTCTTCCTCCGTAGAACATTTAAAGTTAAGTCTACCTACAATTGGGTTAGGCAAGAGGAAAGAATAACAGGTAAAGTACAAGATAGACCAAGATATTCATACCTGAGGTGGGAAGGTAGTGGCTTCAACTCCAGATTCGGAGGCTCTTCAATGGAAGGCTTTGTTGGTGGAGTCTTCCAGTTCTCCAAGTCCAATGATAGCTTTCTGGGACCATAGGAGTAAGAACCTATGCCTTGAAGGGCTTTGGTACTTTCAAGAACACCATCCACCACGGAGTCCTCATGATTCAATAAGGACAACTCCACTGGATCATCAACATGGATCATAGCACTTTCATCATCAATAATAACCTCAGTCACGAGGTCCATAAAAGAGCAAACTTCTGTACTGTTGGGCTGTTTCATTGATTTACACACATGAAAGACCACCTTCTCATTGCCCACTCGAAAAGTGAGCTCCCCAGCTTCTACATCAACCAAGGCCTTCCCCGTGGCAAGGAAGGGCCTTCCAAAGATAATGGGGAACTCATAATCAACTTCACAGTCTAGAATGACAAAATCCACGGGCAATATAAATTTGTCCACCCGCACTAGCACATCATGAATTATCCCTAGGGGCCTCTTCATCGACCTATCCTCCATTAGCAAATGTACAGAGGTCGCCCTGGTTTTCCCGATTCCCAAAGTTTTAAAAACTGAGTATGGCATCAAGTTAATACTCGCCCCAAGATCACACAAGGCTTTGGCAAAGTCCGCACTCCTGATTGTGCAAGAAATGGTAAAAGCTCCCAGATCTTCAAGTTTTGGTGCCATGGAGTGAACTATAGCACTCACTTGGTGAGTCATCTTGATGGTTTCACACTCCATGGACCACTTTTTAGTGACTAAGTCCTTCATGAACTTAGTGTATCCGGGCATTTGTTCCAAGGCTTCAACCAACGGGACATTGATGGAGAGACTCTTCATCATATCAATAAACTTCTTGAACTGAGTCTCTTGCTTTTGTTTGGCTAACCTTTGAGGGTAAGGAGGAGGTGGCCTAGGCAATGGTGCCTTGGCTTGTGGGACCACCGGTTCCGACATATCAATCAGGTGTTCCCTAGACGGGTTCACGTCCCTTTCGAAATCCTCCCCATTATCATGTATGTCAATTCTCACCACTTGTTCAACTTCAAACGGTAACTCTTCATGGGGCATTTCATCATCATCAACAACATTCTTCCTTTGCCTAGAAGTACCTACTTCACCACCTTTTCCACTTCTCATGGTCACCAACATGGCGGGACCGGTATTGTTATTGTTCCCACCCTTGGGGTTCACCACCGTATCACTCGGTAGTGCACCCTTTGGGCGTGTGTTTAAGGCATGAGAAATTTGGCCCATTTGTACTTCAAGGTTCCTAATAAAGGTATTGTGAGAGGCCAACTAAGCATCGGAGTCTGCATTTCTCTCCATCATCTACTTGAACATGTTTTCAATTCTACCCATATCATTGCTAGATGAGCTTTTCCCTTGAGATTGGTACGGAGGTGGGTTGCTTGGTTGTTGGTACATAGGGGGCCTTTGAAAACCCGACCCCCGGTTACCATGCCACCCCAGTTGTTGTTGTTGTTGCCTCCATTCCAATTGTCATCATTGTTGTTCCTCCATTGTCGGTCATTATTGTTCCCCCATTGTCGATCATTCCCTAATTCCGGGCATTGTTGTTATTGTTCCAATTTCTTGTTCTTTGATTCTCCCAACCTTGATTGTTGCCTTGGTTTCTCCAATTTTGATTGTTGTTTTTACTATTGCCTTGACCTTGGTAGTTGTTAGCATACATCACATCTTCTTCTTGGTCATCATACTTTTCTTCTTGGCCATACCCACTAGGCCCTTGGTCACCTTGACCATTATGGCTTTGCTTAGAATTCCCCCGAGGTCTCCTTTGATTCCCTAACACGTTCACTCCCTCCATGGAATTCACTTGCTTCGGCCCTTGTAATTGTTGGAGTTGGGCTTTGGCAAGTTGGTTCATAGTGGTAGTGAGCTCGACAATTGCTTGCCCTTGTTCATGGAGCTCTTTGTGGAGACTATTAACACCGGACTCACCCTTAGGTACATTAGCTCTACTTTGCCAAGCCGATGACGTGTTGGCCATCTCATCTAGTATCTCACATGCTTCGGGGTAAGACAATTTCATAAAGTTTCCTCCGGCCAATTTATTGACCACACATTGATTTACGATGTTTATCCCTCGGTAGAAAGTTTGTTGGATCATGGCTTCAATCATGTCATTGTTCGGATATTCCTTGACCATGGTCTGATACCTCTCCCATATCTCATGCAAGGGCTCGTTGGGTTCTTGTTTGAAGGCCAATATTTCATCACGAAGCGCCGCCATATGACTAGGAGAAAAGAATTTGGCAATGAATTTGTCCGCGAGCTCATCCCAAGTTGATATTAAAAGGTTGGGAAGCCGCTCGAGCCAGTCAAGTGCTTTCCCCCTAAGAGAGAAAGGGAATAACCGGAGTCTCAATGCATCCTCCGAGACATTTGTCTGCTTACTTACCCAGCAGGTATCCACGAAGCCCTTGAGATGTTTATAAGCATTCTGGTGCGCAGCTCCAGTGAAGTACCCCCGCTGCTATACGAGTGTCAGCATCACATTGGTAATCTGGAAATTCCCCGCCCGAATCCTCGGCGGGACAATGGCACTAGCATACCCCTCGTTTGGAAGGACCCAAGGGGCAGCTCTAGGAGGTGGAGGCGGGGGAGGGTTTGGGATGTCATCTTGAATATTGGCATGTCAGCCCCTTCTTTATGGAGGTATTTGATTGATTTCATCTTCTTGATTATCATATACCTCCTCCCCTGCAATCACGTTTCCCAAGGATCCGCCATATTCACCTGAGTAGATTAAACAAAAAAAGTTAAAAACAGAAGGAAAGAAAAAAACTTAACTCTACTAGTCACGTAGATAGTCACACCGTCTAACTCCCTAGCAACGGCGCCAAAAAGTGATCGGCTCTTACCCTCACTGCTATATAAGTAGGAAGACAAGGATCGGTGCAGCTTTTACCCGATAGGTCGGGATCGAATCCTCAAGGAGTTAATAATTAGGGTGAGTATCTATATGATCTAGTAGTGTCTCGTGTTTCTAATTACACTTCTCATATGTTGTTGGTTTTCAAACTACACTATGATTTATACTATGGTTAATGCAATTTAACTAACTAATTTGTTTTTGGAGTTGTTTTCTTATATGGAAACAGGCACTAGGGTCATGACTTTTACCTAGGCGAGTACTTAACGGATTTCAATTTTCTAAGGCAAGGATGTTAATCAGGGATAATTCTATAACCAATGCACGAAATTGCGCACTCTATACCTCTCGGTAGTTTGAGTGCCTTTGCCCTAATTACCTCTCTCGAGGCCAATTATGTGTCAAATATGCAAGCAATTGAGGTTCAAGTAGGGTATTAATCTCTCGAGGTTTAACCCGTTAATTAGGACTCAAGTAGGGTTTAACCATCTCTGGATTCAACCCATTGATTGGGACTACCAATCTCTTGATTATGTCCCAATTCCTTGTTGGACGAATTTTCTAGACTCAAGTCCTCTTCCTCAATAAGGACCCAAGTCAATCGAAGGTCAATTAGTGTTTGCAACCACTAATTATAGCAATAAAAACCCTAAATTAGCCCAAATAACAAACACCCATAAACATCCAAGCCCTAATTTTAGAAACCCATTAAATACGCACACTAGGGTTGATCCACAACCCTAGCTAATGGGTCTAGCTACTCATAATCAAAGACGAATTCAATGAAAGAGGTGAAGTAGAACCCATATTAATGATTTATAACATAAACCACAAAGATTCAATGTTAAAATCACAAGAAAATAGCAAAACGAAAAAAAGGGATACTATTCACGAGCTGCTAAAACCGCTGATACAAAGTTAACCTAAAATTTTTTACAAAATAAGCTATTTATACTCAGCCGAAAATTCGGACAAAAATACCCCTGCGGGGTTACCGCGGACCGCGTAAAATCGATCGCGGTCCGCGGTGGACTACTTTGGTCTTCAGCTTTTTGGCCTCTGAAACTCTTGACCGCGGCCGCGGTGCCTTTTGCCTTACAAAGATGGGTTTTCGAATCTTGCCACCGCGGTCTGCAAAGATTGGACTGCAGTCGCGGTGTCATTTGGCTTGAATTCCTATCTCTGAACCTCACCACCGCGATCACCGGAGGATGGACTGCGACCGCAGTGGGAACTTGGACTTTGAATTGGTCTTCTGAACGTCACCACCGCGGTCCGCGGAGGATGGACCGCGATCTCGGTGGGCACTTCAGGTAGGCATCTTGTTGTTATTGGTACTTGTGCAAGATTCACTCCTTTTCGAGCGGATCCTTGATTGATTGTCATTATTTTTGGCTCAATCCTGCAACAAGTACAACACGTAAGCTTTTGGGGCTATTTTGTGTACAATTATAACCAAAACTTAAGCAAGAAAGGGCGGAAAACAAGGTAAAAATCCTAGTTATCACAAAGCGACCGGACTAGCCGAGATTCCAGTAGAGTTTTGGAGATATGTGGGTAGAGCAAGCTTGGAGTAGCTGACTGGATTGTTTAATGTTATCTCCAGGACGATGAGGATGCCTGGTGAGTAGCGGTGGAGTACAATGGTTCCGGTGTACAAGAACAAAGGTGATATCCACAATTGTAACAATTATAGGGGTATCAAGTTACTAAGTTATACCATGAATGCTTGGGAGAGGGTGGTGGAAGGGAGGATAAGGAGGGCGGTGTTTATATCAGAAAACCAGTTCAGGTTCATGCCAGGTCGTTCTGCTACTAAAGCTATCCACCTTATCAGAAGGTTGGTGGAACAATACAGGGATAGGAAAAGGGATTTGCATAAGGTGTTTATTGACCTAGATAAGGCGTATGACAAGATCCCCAGGGAAGTCCTTTGGAGGTGCCTGGAGGTGAAAGGGGTGCCAGTGGCTTTACACTAGGGCGATAAAAGATATGTATGATGGAGCTATTACTTGGGTTAGGACTGTGGGAGATGACTTAGAGCCTTTTCTGGTGGTTATGGGGTACATCAAGGATCTGCGCTCAGCCCGTTCTTATTTGCCCTGGCGATGGGCGCACTAACACACCATATCCAAGGAAAGGTGCCATGGTGTATGTTGTTCGCTGATGATATAATTTTGATTGATGAGACGCGAGGCAGTGTTAATGGGATATTGGAGGTATGGAGGTAGGCTCTGGAGTCTAAAAGTTTCAAGTTGAGTAGGACTAAAACAGTAAATGTTGAATGTATGTTCAGCGACGTGATGGGGGAAGCGGATGTGGAAGTCAGGCTTGACTCACAGGTCATCCTCAAGAGAGAAATTTTTAAGTACTCCGGGTTAATTATCTAGTGAGATGAGGAGATCGAGGGGGGTGTTACGCACCATATTGGGGTGGGGTTGATGAAATAGAGGTTATATTAGCGTCTGGAGTCCTGTGTGACAAGAATATACCATCGAAACTCAAAGGTAAGTTCTATAGAGCAGTGGTTAGACCAGCCATGTTGTATGGGGCTGAGTGTACGCCAGTCAAGAATTAACATATCCAGAAGATGAATCTAGCAGAAATAAGGATGTTGAGATGGATGTATAGGCACACTAGGCTGGATAAGATTAGGAATGAAGATATTTGGGAGGGGGTGGGCGTGGCTCCGGTGGACGACAAGATGCGGGAAGCACGACTTAGATGGTCCGGAAACGTGCAGAGGAGAAGCCTAGATGCCTCGATTAGGAGGTGTGAGCAGTTGGCTTTGGCAGGTACGAGAAGAGGTAAAGGGCGGCCCAAGAAGTATTGGGGCGAGGTGATCAAACAAGACATGGCGCGGCTCCAGATTTCCGAGGACATGGCTCTTGATAGGAAGGTGTGGAGGTCGAGCATTAGGGTTGTAGGTTAAAGGGTAGTCGAGCAGTTTTCCTCTTTTTCCCGGTTTCTCTCTTTGTACCGACGAGTTTGATAGTGTTTTGTCTAGCACTGCTTGCGATTTATGTTGTATTTCACACTTTTGCGTAATATTTGTGTTACTGCTTTTTCCATTTATTTGCTATCTCTCTCACATTGCTGATATTATTTTTCGGATTTTCTTGTCACATATCTATTGTCTCTGAGTCGAGGGTCTCTCGAAAACAACCTCTCTACCCCCTCTGGATAGGGGTAAGGTCTGCGTACACTCTATCCTCCCCAAACCCCACTGGTGGAATTTTACTGTGTTGTTATTGTTGTTGTTGCTTACCTAACGTGACTCTTAAGGTAAAACTCATCGTTTCATTCGGTACCTTACTATTCTTAATAGTTGTCGTATTTCACTTTACCTGATTTCTCAATTTAAACTCTTTACCCTATCAGATGTTTTAATTGGTTTAAAAATCATTACTATGTTTAATTTAACAAATTCTATATTTAACTCGATAGCTTATCCATTGCTTTATTTCATTTTGTTTTTCAATTTTTTTTTATCCAAACAATTTCTAAATTAAACTCATTTGTCTCATCTGATTTCCTACTTTATTCAAAGTTGTTATTACGCTTTATTGTATATAACTAAATATCTTGAGCATATTAATTTGCATTTGATACAGATTCTATATACATGGTAGCACATGAATTTTATCGTAAGAAAGTGATTTGGAAAATGTGGGCACAAGATACCAAGTGTGCAAGGAAAAAAAAGGAGCAGGAAATATGAAAAAGATGGCATAATTGGACTTCACAATGTGACTTCCACTTATGCAGGCACCGACGTACGTGTAAAGAATTTGAAATTACTGCATTACAGGTGAATTTGCATCAGTATCTACTCTTTCTTCACATTCTATGTAAGTATTCAACATCAGAACACTAAGCATATGCATCAGTGTTTGAAGGAGATAGGCTTCCACTGCTTATTCTCAAAGAACTTTTAGGAAAGTTTATGCGACTTCCTAAAGCATTATTCTCATGCCTTTGTTATACTTTTCAACTTTGGCATCAAAATCAACAATGGAGGCCTTGACAGAGGAACGAAGCAGCGTACGTGCTCATAAGTTATAGCCATGTTCAGTCTGCACAAGGTATTGAAGGAGGTGATAGCTTAGTGGCCCTTGCACATTTCGATTAAAAATTTCAGCTTCCCTTATATTATCACAACTAACAGTAGTGCTAGTACTCAAATTTGACCGAAACACTGCATCTTTCCCACTCACATTAGGATTAGTACTTATTTCTAAAGTTTGCGATGGGATATCATGCATTAATGTATTGTACAGCTGCACCTATTGAAACATCTTGATCAAGATAAAGCAGCATCTGATGACTAAAAAACGAGAAAAGGGACATCGAATTTGTGTACTTGTTAACAACAACGGAAGTTTTTTTTTTTGCAGAATCTGTTCCAATCAATTGCCCGAATTCGATTTCGTCTCTCTTGGAAACGAAATTCTTGTTCACAAACTAAATACCTTCTTCTTGCTTTTAGTGTGTTTCTATATTTGTAGGGAGGATTTCTCTAAGTATCTTTTTCTGAAGAAGAGGAGCCTTGATTATATAGAGAAATGAAGTTGTTAGAGAAAAAACTACCGAGAAACTGACCCACGTTGATCCTCATGCTCCCACTTAATTCTCAACGTGCGGTAGTTTTATTTTAGGAGTTAAACCTTCCCTAGGTAACTTCCCTTAATAATATCTCCTTTAAAAACAGGTCAGGTCAGTTCATATGGGCGACCCGCGACCCAAACCCAATATCCAACATCTCCCACTTCATACATGATGGGCTAGACCCAAACCAGTGCCATGTGAAAAAATAACACGTAATTCATACTGGTAAATAGATCATGCAACCTACGAGCATTAAGAGCTACATTATTCTTACACCCTCTTTGTTTTTTGTAGCTCTATGTCGAAATCGAATCACATGCGGAAAGGATTTACTACTACCATGAGGATCTTATTATTACTCGCAATACCCCAGACATTGTTGGCTACTCTAGTAGCTAGTTATCCGATCCCTCATCCTCGAAAGGAAGTGAACTCGAGTTCATATTTAACTTTGTATCCACAATTACACCCAATACCCTCATGGTAAGTGTAATGGTCGACCTATGGATACAGGTTAGATTATTATATTTTAGTCGTCTTTCCTTTATACTCGAATATTTCCATTCCAAATCAACTGTTGACTTGCCGAATCACTCATGGCTATTAGTGATATGCTAAAGTAGCAACACTGATTGGCATTTCAAGAGACAGTAAAAGGTCAAATGGT
Organism: Nicotiana undulata; assembly: GCA_005239495.1. Classification (NCBI taxonomy): domain Eukaryota; kingdom Viridiplantae; phylum Streptophyta; class Magnoliopsida; order Solanales; family Solanaceae; genus Nicotiana; species Nicotiana undulata. The sequence goes on from ML278670.1 coordinate 72,052, forward strand.
ATTATAATAAAAGTTGATATAATTTCTTTGGGATCTCACACAATGAAGAAGCGGGTTCATTCTTCCATTATCCCATGCTCGATAGCACACATGGAATGAAACGCATGTTACAGTGTTCTCACCTTATATTGGCGTGTGTGCCTTATTCTTTTAATCATTCAACACCGTACAGATTTGGTCCAGACACCTCCAAATGTGTAACCCGAGTTTCTCACTTCAATAATCCTCAAACCATCTTCTTAGAGAAACTCACATCTGGCTTACAAAACAAGTCATAATCGAATAGTGAAATTCTCAAGTTTGATTACTTGTCAAGGCCGACCTTTACAAGTAAATATAACCTCGCATTATCCAAGGTTCTATAAAGGTCTCATCTCTTCACGATTCTTAACGTAAGAGGCGATTACTCGTGTGAGAGAGCCAATTTCGCTACTTGTTCGACACACTTTATCAACAAAAATGTTATCACATGCATACGAGATATAAACATAATTTCGAGAGTCAAGTATTGATGAGCATACTATACTACTAAGGTCATTTTACAATACATAAATATGTTCATATCCTTCGCAAACCTAGAGCCATAACATGTTTCTCAAACAGGTTTCTAGATATCGCCTTTGTAAAAGGATCAGCTATCATGCTTCGCGTAGGAATGTACTGTAAATTTATCTCGCCACTTGCTACCATGTCTCTCACAAAGTTATACTTGATGTCAATGTGTTTGGTCTTGTTGTGATACTTAGGATATTTTGTATATGCAATAGCCGCATGACTATCACAATATAGAGTCATGGGACCCTGGCAGTTCTTTGTAATATCCAAATGCTCAAAGAATCTCTTCAACCAAACAGCTTCTTGTACTGCAGATGCACAAGCCACGAACTCAGCTTCCATCATTGAAAGGGTTGTAAAGGTTTATTTCTTACTTTTACATGATATAGCACCACCATTAAGTAAGAAGGCATAACGGGATGTTGGTTTTCTATCATTCCAGCCACCAGCCCAATCAGCATCTATATATCCTCTCAAGTATAAATCATTTCCATTATAACATAGTGAATAATCTGTAGTTCCCTTCAGGTATCTGAAAATTCTCTTCACATCTTTCTAATGATCTCATCCAAGATTGGATTATACCTGCTAACCAGACCTACGGCATAACAAATGTCTGGGCGAGTACATATTATAGCGTACATCAAGCTCCCGACGACACTTGAATATGGAACTCCAGACATGTCTTCCTTTTCGTTTTCAGTCTTGGGACACATTTCAAGGCTTAAATTTTCACCTCTCGCTATAGGTGTATCCATGGATTTGCAACTATTCATGCGAAAACGCTCCAAAATTTTCTTTATATAAGTTTCTTGAGATAGACTCAATAACTTTTTGGAACAGTCTCTTTGTATCTTAAATCCAAGGATATAGTCTGCCTCACCCATATCTTTCATGTTAAAATGACTTTGAAAGTCATGAATTGATAGTTTTCAAATACTCCAAATTATTTCCGGCTAATAAAATATCGTCCACATAAAGAGAAAGAATTACAAATATCCCATTGGACTTCTTCTCATAAATGCAATGGTATTCATTGATCATGGTGAAATCATATGAGATCACCTCCTTCTGAAATCTCAAATATCATTGCCTTGAAGATTGTTTCAGACCATAAATAGATCTTTTCAATTCACACACCTTCTTTTCTTGGCCTTTAACGATGAAAGCCTACAAGTTGTTCCATGTGGATTTCTTCGTTTAGTTCTTCATTGGTAAAAGCTGTCTTCACGTCCATTTGTTGTAATTCCAAATTCAAATGTGCAACAATATCCAAAAGTAAGGTAATTGAGGTAATTGTCATGTCCCGAACTACCACCTAGACGTGACTGGCACCCAGCACCCTCCAAGCGAACCATACTTTCATACCATAGTCAATAATTTGTAGCATTTGATTAACTAAATAATTATCCAAATAATATGATAACCATTACGAATAATTAATATATTAAAACATTAAAATAAAATGCTATCCTAAATCACACACTAGACCATGGAGCATCTAAGGTAATTACAAAAGATTACATATGAATAAATAATTAAGACTCTTTTTGCTACCTCCACGAACAATGCGGCGGCTCAACTCAATAACTGAATCAACTCTAGCGTACTCATTAGCCACTAGCTTCGTTCTCAACAACAGTATTTGCATAGGCATGCAAGTAAGAAGTGATTTATACGTTAATATAACCAAGTAAGATCCTCGACCCGCCACTCTGAATACCTCTAGAACAAGAGTTAGAAAATACAAACACACGAAGAGCACAGAAATAATATGCACGTAAATTCTTTGACCATATAATTACTCTATAAGGTTCAAACATTTATTCAACAACAACACTATATATATCTCAACACAATCTACATTAAGGACTTGTCATTAACGGCAGTGCAGGAAATTAACCAAATACCCCGACAAGTCTACGGCAGCATACACAATGCCCCAAATCTATCACGACGGCATACACAATGCCCCAAATATATAATGGCGGTATACACAATGCCCCAAATTTATAACGGCAACCGAGAAAAAATTTCTAATACCCCAACGCCATAGCACGAGGCTACGCCACATCACAATTCACTCATTAAATAATTTTAACTTCTAACAAAAATAATATATATTTGCGGCTGGTCAACAACCACCGATTCTGCCAAGCATACGCTTGTCCCAACACATGGACCGGGCAGAAAAAAATATACTTTCAACACGGGTTTTGGAAAAGTTAGCATCAAAGTTTAAAGCCTCACTTACTCGTCAACGGGAAGTTTCTCTTCTTTTTTGTTTTCCAAACTTGCGGCTTCTAGCACACCAACCAAACGGTCTCCAATGGCCTCAATTTATACAAAATATTGATTAACAATGTCAATTGTGTAGTCAGGTCAAATTTTAATCTCCTTAACTTTCAAGCTTCGAGTTAAGTCTTAATTTACACCTCAATGAAAATATATAACCCGATATCTTAATCTAAACCATCATTCAATATAAGTTTCTATTATTTAACACTTCGAATCCGCGGATAGAGCAATGGTCAGAATCTTTCTATACTTCAAGAATAAAGGTTCGAACGGTGGCTTCCTATTTAAAGTGCAAAACTTCAAGAATAAAGGTTCGAACAGTGGCTTCCTATTTAAAGTGCAAATTGTGTTTTACAGTATTTATCAATCTTTGGAAATTTCAATGTTCTCCCTAATACTACATGCCACTCATCATGCCCATAATCATTATATGTTATCTTTACTTTACTTTTAATCATTAATTCATTGTACAATAGTTTACCATGATCATTATTAAACTAGACAAGTTAAATTCAATGTTCATGCTATCATTAAATTTTCCATACCTGCAAATCTGGAGTTGTAAGAAACTTTCGCCCGACCCGATGCTCTAATATTGAGCCGTCAATCCTTGATAGAAGCTCTGCTACCTATTTTATGTTCTTAAACTAAGAAACCAATTTGCCTTATTGTTTTATCCTCTAGGTCACCTCACGTGGACAATAAGAAAAGCAGTGGGCCTGCTTCCTTTCTAAACCTTTTCAAATAATAACCAAAATTTGTAATATAACATAGGCCTACTAGCTACTTATTTAATCTTGTATATAATAAATTCTCTTTCACTAACTTACCCAGAAATTATATAAAAAAATACTTCTTCAATCCCACAATTGATAAATATATTAAAATATTTCGGGTTATTACAGTACACTCACAACTGGTGAAAATATTTCCTCATAATCTATTCCAGCTTATTGACTAAAGTCTTTTGCCATCAATCGTGCCTTATATCTTTCTATTGACCCATCCGCTTTGCGTTTCACTTTGAGAACCCATTTGTTCCGAATGGCTCTACGCCCAGGCGAAAGGTCAACTAGATCCCAGACTTTGTTGGTTTTCATGGACTCTAATTCTTCTTTTATTGCTTTCATCCACCCATCTTTTCCAAGGCTTGATAAAGCCTCAGTCACAGACTTTGGCTCATGCATTTCTATGGGAGATACCCAGAAAACATAATCTTCAATTTCAGAATTACATTTGGGTATATTTTTCCTGGCACTCTTTCGTAGTTAAAAATTCAGGTTCATCGGAAGGATTTTGGAATTGAGAGTTCCCACTCCCTCGGATCAAGAATACGATCTTCAATAATTTGATTATCAACTGTGTCATAAGACACTTGCTGACTATCTGAGTTCAACACTTCATAAAGAGGCTCTCCATTCCTTACCATGCCATTTATTGGAAAATCATTTTCCATAAATGTGACATCTCGTGATTCAATCTGAGTAACACTTCCATCTTCTAATTCACCAATGAACACATACACTTTGGAGTGCTCTGAATATCTTATAAAGATACATTTATTGCCTTTTGGACCTAATTTACCATAATTGCTAAAAAAATCTTTTACATATAAAGCACAACCCCAAGGTCGTAAATCCTTTAGGTTTGGTTTATGACCAGTCCATAGCTCATAAGGAGTGGAAGAAACTGATTTAGAAGGCACTTTGTTCAATATGTAAGGTGTAGTCAATAACGCATCTCCCAAAAGAAGATAGGTAAATTTGCATGCGCCATCATGGACCTTATCATGTCTAGTAGTGTACTATTCCTCCTTTCTACTACACCATTTTGTTGAGGTGTGTACGGAATGGTTAACAATATGGTGATGCCCTTTTCATTACACAATTCTTCAAATTCTTTTGATAGATATTCACGTCTTCTATCGGTTCTTAAGGTCTTAATCCTTTTGTCTAATTGATTTTCAACTTCATTCAAATATTTCTTATTGCATTCAAGTGCTTAAAATTATGAGAAATCATATAGACATAAGCAAGGCGTGTGAAATCATCAATGAATGTAACGAAATATAAAGGACCACACCTAGCCCTCACATTCATTGGACCACATATATCAAAATGAATTAATTGCAATGGATAATCAACTATCTTAGCCTTTCCAAATGGTTTACGTGTAATCTTTCCGTCAAGACAATTTTAACAAGTTGGCATTAATGTTAGAGAAAGAACCTAAATGTCATTCCTTAGTCAATCTATTCATTCGATCCAGCCCTATACCTAATCTTGCATGCCATGTAATAACATTAACATCAATGTTACTAGAATAACATGCCATAACACAACGGTCAACATAATAGTTATACGTAGAATAAGGATTACAACCTAACACAATAAAACCATCATAACGATGTCCAAAACAATAAAAGTTGTTGTCTTGAGTAATTCTAAGACCATTACGACTAATGTTCAAAATGATAGCTAAATCTAGAAGAACAGACACAGAGACTAAGCTTCGTCGAATCTTTGGAACATATAGGACGTCATGCAACATCAAAGATCAGCCACCACGCATGTCCATTCTGCAAGTGCCTATTCCTTTGGCTTCAAGCTTTTCATTTTTTCCTACATATACATGCTTTGATCCAGGTGGAACTCGGCACTCTATAAATGCTTCTCTATCACGGCTCACATGGTTGGTGGCCCCTGAGTCTTTTTTGGCTCAGTGCACTCACAAGCAAAATGCCCTGGAACTTGGCAATTGTAGCACTTCATCTTGTTGTTGTATTTCTTCTTGTAGAACCTTTTTATTTTCTTGGAATTTGGCTTGTTTCTTTTCTTGGAGGATCCATATCTGGTCTCCTTACCCTTTCCTTCATCTTTCCAGTTTCTCTTGAGCTTGAAGCTTGATCTTTTTGTACCACTTGATTCTGCCACAAAGGCACTAGGTACAACTTTAGCAGCACCAAGCCGCTTGTCTTCAAGCTCCACATAACGGGCAACATCATGAAAAGTTTTGATGCTATCATTATGGGCCAAATTAAACTTCAGATGTTCCCAATTACTGGGAAGAGACTGAATCACTGCCTAAACCTATGCCTAAACCTACTGCTCATCAGAGAGAACATGTCCAACACTTTTTAGTTGAGCAATCATATTTGACATCTGTTGTTTGACACTGTGATCATGACGCTTTTCGTACGCGTCAAACTTGATTGTCAACTGTTAAAGGCGAGTCACAGTTGTAGCCCCATGTGCCTCTCTTAAATGTGACCACATGGCTTGAGTCGTAGGATACTACTCACATTTTTGGATGAAATCATCAGCAACTTAACTTACAATAATTCCACGTGCAGTGAAATCTTTCTTTTTCAAAATATTGTAAGTTTTCATATCCCTCATGTATTGGGCAGTGTTAACCTCCTCTGGTGACTCATAGCTGGTTAATACTTTCAAGAGCATCTTGCTCTTCGAGTACATATCACATCTTACGGCTCCAAATATCGTAATTTTTACCGTTTAATTTGTCACCCTTGTTCAAGGCAGCAATGGTACTTTTCGATGCCATGTCTGTTATTAGAGACAATATTACACGTTTAAATCATCAATATATATACTACAGTCAATTTATGCATGTGATTATACATTAAAGTAAACTAATTACAATATTAATTCCACATTAGTATAGAATCGAAAGGTCACTACGTTTCCATTCATCATCTATATCTAAATATTTTAACTAATATTAAAATCACTTCTTAGTGTGTACTTGATCTCTATCCATTAAAAAAATTATTATAAACAATGTATGTAACTAGTGAGACAAATAACATAGTTTAAATTACATTAAGATAAGACGCATAATAACAATTTACATGTTTGCTAGGACATAAATGTACCAATCGAACACTAACTCTTGCACATATACGCTAAAATGTGCACTAGGCCAATATCATGATAAATCTCAGTTAAAATTTCACCCAAGGCTCTCGAAGAGAGTCTGCTAAAGTAGCTAATTGCTTCCCTATTAGTAATTTCTATGTAATTAGTCAATTCAGCTTTTTTTAACCTAAAAAGATGTACATGTTCAGGAATGAAAGTATCAGGGCCCATTTTAAATTCCTTAAACTCCCTAAATTTCTTTTCTCCTTTCATTCATTCAGTCATTCGATCCCTTAGCTCATTTTGTCTCGCCCTTGGGACACTCCTGATGATTTCAGGCTCCAAGTGCAAATCATTATAGAAATAAGTCCTGCGATGACAAATCCTTCTACGTTGTCCCCTTACTTGACTTCGAGACCTCCTACTTGGAGTAATTCGAACTTGTCCATGTTCAGTCATATCTGAAATAGGACCAAAGAAACAATAAGAATGGCGACAACCATTCAATGTGACAACATATATCACAATTACTTGTAGAAGGATATAAATTGAGGGATTAAGACTAAACTTATTTTAATATTAAGATATGGTAAATTGTATAAAGACCAACAAAAATGGTCTCAACATATAAAACTTTTATGATAACACATTGTGATGACCCAAAAGGTTATCCTAAGTGATTCTAGTTAAATCTGTGTTCCGAGGCCCCGAAAGCCTCCGTTAATCTCACCTCGATATGTGTGCGCAGCCCGAGCTGAGGTTCCTTCTATGGAGTCTGTGCCCGTGGTTCGTGAATTTCCAGAGGTATTCCCTACTGACCTGCCGGGTATGCCACCCGATAGGGATATTGATTTTTGTATTGAGGTAGCTCCGGGCACTTAGCCCATTTCTGCTCTGCCGTATCGTATGGCCCCGCCAGAGTTGAAGGAATTGAAGGAGCAGTTGCAGGATTTGTTGGATAAAGGCTTCATTAATCCTAGTGTTTCTCCTTGGGGTGCCCCAATGTTGTTCGTTAAGAAGAAAGATGGCTCAATGAGGATGTGTATCGACTACCGGCAACTGAATAAGGTTACTATCAAGAACAAGTATCCTCTGCCGAGGATTGATGGTCTATTTGACTAGCTTCAGGGTGCTACAGTGTTTTCCAAGATAGACTTGAGATCTGGGTACCATCATCTGAGGATTAGGGCGCCTGATGTACCTAAGACGGCCTTTCGCACTCGTTATGGGCATTATGAGTTCTTGGTGATGTCATTCAGGTTGACAAATGCCCCTGCTGCTTTTATGGAGTTGATGAACTGGGTGTTCGGGACTTATTTGGACTCGTTCGTTATTGTTTTCATTGATGATATATTGATATACTCTCGCAGCCGAGAGGAGTATGAGCAGCACCTTAGAGTCATCCTCCAGACTCTGAGGGATAGTTAGTTGTATGCCAAAATTTCTAAGTGTGAGTTCTAGTTGAATTCGGTGGCATTTCTGGGCCATGTTGTGTCAGTAGAGGGTATTCAGGTGGATCCCAAGAAGATTTCAGTAGTCAGATATTGGCCTAGGCCTACTTCAGCTACAGCGATTCGGAGTTTCTTGGGCTTAGCAGGTTAGTATCGCCGATTTGTGGAGGGCTTTTCATCTATCGCAGCCCCAATGACCAGGTTGACCTAGAAGGGTGCCCAGTTCAGGTGGTTGGATGAGTGTGAGGCGAGCTTTCAGAAGCTCAAGACAGCCTTGACCACGGCATCGGTATTAGTGTTGCCCACAGGTTCAGGACCGTATACCGTGTATTGTGATGCTTCGCAGGTTGGGCTTGGTGAAGTGTTGATGCAGGATGGGAAGGTTATAGCCTATGCTTCTCGTCAGTT
>MDKH01230653.1:0-25606 GCA_005239495.1 Nicotiana undulata
TTATTGCACCAGATCAAAGGGCCCTCCTCCTACTCCTCCTCCTAGTCCTCCCAAAGGAAAAAGAAAGGGTAAAACCAAGATGGCAGATGCAAGCAGAAAAGACAACAGGGATGAACAGATTGAGATCGTTGATGGTCAGGATATTCAGGTTCCGCACGAGAGTATGTCTCCATTAGAGAAGAAGCTGCTGAAGTTCCAAGAGGAACTTGACCAAGTGAAGAATTTGGCCCACTTATCATTCTCCCTCAATGTCCCAGACGTTCATTTCCCAAATACTCTGAACCCCACTTTACCCCAAAACATCCCCAAACAACCCAATCACCCCAAAGATCTCGTTCCACCAGCACCACGCAACACATGTCACTACGACACTCCACCTCTCCAAGATCAGACGAGAGACCACTTCCAGGCTTACGACAACCCCATTTATGTGGAAACCGTAGCTCATTCCACACCGCATACCCATGAGTCCGACGTGAAGGATAAGCTCATCAGGAATCTGTCCGAGGAACTCAAGAAATTGACCAACCGAGTTCAGGGCGTCGAAGGAGTTAAATGGGTTGAGGGATTCAACTATGAAGATCTTTGCATACAGCCCAATGTTGAACTGCCCGAGGGATACAAACCTCCTAAGTTCAAGTTGTTTGATGGTACTGGTGACCCGAGAGTCCATCTGAGGACTTACTGCAACAAATTGGTCGGCGTGGGGAAAGATGAAAGGATCCGCATGAAACTCTTCATGAGGAGTTTAAAAGGCGATGCACTATCCTGGTACATCAACCAGGATCCAAAGAAATGGATCAATTGGGTGAATATGGCTACGGACTTCATGGATAGATTCAGATTCAACACGGAGAATGCACCAGATGTGTTCTACATCCAGAACTTGAAGAAGAAACCAACAGAGACTTTTTGCGAGTATGCTACTCGTTGGAGGTCAGAAGCTGCCAAGGTCAGACCGACCTTAAAAGAGGAACAAATGAAGAAATTCTTTGTGCGCGCTCAGGATCCTCAGTACTATGAGCGGCTGATGATGGTCGAGGGACATAAGTTTTTTGTTATCATCAAGTGTGGAGAGCGAATCGAGGAAGGCATAAAAAACGGTATGGTTACTAATTTTGAAGCATTACAGGCTACCAATAAAGCTTTGCAATCCGGTGGTGTGTCCAAGAAAAGGGATGTAGGAGCCGTGATGGTGGCACAGCAAGCCAAGTCCCCCACCCCCCCAAATACCAAGTATACCCCGCACCTTCCTTCACATACCAACCAGCTCCAAGCTACCAAGCACCTTCACCTCAATACCAGACATCCTCACCCACGTACCAAACTCCACCATCCACATATCAGCCTACCTCGCCCAGATACTCACAACCAGCTCCCGTCTATAATGCCTACAATTCCCAACCTTCTCACTATCAATCACCATCTAATCGCCAAAACTTCCCGAGACCTCGCCCAAACATCGATCGTCGTCCACCAAAACAGTATACTGCCATAGCTGAACCCATTGACCAATTATATGAAAAGCTTAAAGCCGCCGGTTATGTCACCCCAATCCCCACTGTCATCCCTGAGAACCCATCTCAGTGGGTCAACCCAAACAAAACCTGTGCTTACCACTCTGGCATGAAGGGACACATCATCAAGGAATGCCGTTCTTTGAAAGACAAGATACAAACCCTCATAGATAACAAGATCACTGTAGCCAAGGACTATGCTCCTAATGTTCGCAATAATTCGCTGCCCGACCATAAAGGCGGTGCCCACATGATTGAGGTTGAAGATGATTGGGATCCCGAGGGATCAATTGGGTCTAATTGCCGAAGGTGATCCGAAGAAGTATGCGATTACTCTTAATCCGATCGTGGTCCAGATGCAGCCATCTGAGGAAGTTGAGGTAAACATGTCCATTCCACTTGAGTTTGAATCAAGACCACCCGCCGAGGGAAAAGCCCTAGGACCGATCGAAATCGAGTTTGTGCGATCGCTCGAAGTTGCAATCCGGCCATCTATAACATATACTCCGGCAGGAATAAGAATGACCACACCTATTCGAGTTGAAATGTCAACAACGACACCTTTTACTCAGACGCCATTCCGTGGGACTATACCGCTGAAGCAAGGAGGAAAGGTAAAGGCAAGTCTGAAGAAGCCATCGCTGCACAGGGTATGACAAAAACTGGCAGAGTTTATACCCCCGAGCATTTGGCCGAGTCTAGAAAGCAGGCCAACAACCGTCCCCCCATCATTGAAACAGGTTCAGATGATCAGTGGAGAAAGATACAAGCCAAGGAATACTCAATCCTCGACCAGTTGAAAAAAACGCCAGCTCAGATATCTATCCTCTCCCTGTTACAAAACTCTGAAACTCACAGGAGTGCTTTGCTAAGGGTGCTGAGTGAAGCATACGTGCCAGACAATATCACCAGTGGGGAAATGGCATACATGGTGGGACAGATACTAGAGAGTCACAAGATCACTTTCCATGAAGATGAGCTACCGCCCGAGGGGCTAGGGCATAATAGAGCAATACACATAACTGTACAATGAGAGGATCATTTCATCACAAGGATCCTAATTGATGGGGGTTCCAGCCTCAACATCTGTCCGGTGGTCACACTCAAGAGATTGGGCAAGAGTCTACATGAGATAAAGGAAGGAGAGATCAACGTAAAGGCCTTCGATGGTTTGCAGAGGTCTATCATGGGAGAAATCACCTTATGCTTACAGATGGGACCAACTTGGTTCGATGTAGATTTCCAAGTAATAGATGTGCCTGCGTCTTACAACTTACTGCTGGGACGACCTTGGATCCACGCGGTTGGGGCCGTGGCATCAACCCTACACAAAGCTGTGAAGTTTGAATGGAATCATCAAGAGGTCATCATTCATGGCGACGGTAGCAACCATATCTACGCTCGCCATACCTTTTCGGTCATCGATGGAAGGAGGAAGTTGGGCGGAGAAATCTATAACAACGTAGAACGTGTTAAAGCCACTGACAAAGACAAGTGGTGGGGCAGTAAGACTGAAAGCATATTGAACTGGCAAGGGTACGAGCCGGGTAAAGGGCTCGGTAAGCATCTTCAAGGAATAACAAAGCCAATAACACTCAAGAAGAACAGTACTACTTTTGGTCTAGGGTACGAGTATACTTGGAAGGAGTTCAAGGACTGGTCGCCACCGTAACGCAGCCCCTATTACCCATTGGAGCAGCCAATACCCCGCATAGAGCAGACTTTCCAGCCAGCTGACATCACATATGGTACAGACGAGGAGGAAGCGCTAGCGGCAATAAGGGATCTATTTCTGGATGATAAGGATATGGATTGCTGTGTCATTATTGAAGAGGAGGGGGAGGAAGGCCCTTCCATACAAGTCGTGAGCAAGGGATCACATCTCAACAATTGGTCCTTCAGGACAACCAAAGCCCATCGAGCCTCGGGCATTACTATTACTTATCTTGATGAACCGACGATCGTGACCTGCAATGAGGCAACGCAATAAACGGATCCCGAGTCAGACGAGGATTATATACCTGAGGATATTATTAAGGAGGTCGAGAACTTTGAGAACAGACCTAAGTCTAATTTGGACGAGACTGAGGTCGTCAACCTGGGAAACGCAAAGACCGTCAAAGAAACACGCATCAACATTCATCTGTCGTCGTCAGAAAATGAGGAGTACACAGAATTCTTAAAGGAATATGAGGACATATTCGCCTGGTCATATGACGACATGATTGGCCTCAGTACATCTATTGTGGCCCACAAACTGCCAACCAATCCAACATGCCCACCCGTGAAGCAAAAGCTCAGAAAGTTCAAGCCAAACATGAGCTTGAAAATCAAAGAAGAGGTCACCAAACAGATCAACCCCGGGGTTCTCCGAGTGGTCGAATATCCTACATGGTTAGCCAACATTGTTCCTATACCAAAGAAAGATGGGAAGGTCAGAGTCTGCGTCGACTACCGGGATCTTAACCGAGCCAGTCTGAAAGATGACTTCCCCTTGCCAAACATACACATCTTAATTGACAACTGTGCCAAGCACGAACTCTAGTCCTTTGTAGATTGTTTTGCTAGTTACCATCAGATTTGGATGGACGAGAAAGATGCCGAGAAAATGGCATTCATTATGCCGTGGGGGAGTGTATTGCTACAAGATGATGCCATTCGGTCTGAAAAATGCAGTGGCCACTTACATGAGGACCATGACTACTATATTCCATGATATGATCCACAAGGAGATCGAGGTATACATGGACGATGTCATCATCAAATCAAAAAAGCTGCTGATCACATGGAAGATCTGAGAAAGTTCTTCAACAGGTTAAGGAGATACAATCTGAAACTTAACCCTGCAAAGTGTGCGTTCGGGGTTCCTGCTGGCAGGCTGCTAGGGTTCATTGTCAGTCGTCGAGGAATAGAGCTAGATCCATCAAAGGTCAAAGCCATGCAAGAATTGTCACCACCAAAGAACAAAAAGGATGTTATGAGCTTCCTGGGACGACTCAATTATATCAGCCGGTTCATAGCCCAGTCTACCGTCATTTTTGAACCAATTTTCAAAATGCTAAGAAAGGATGCTGCCACCAAGTGGACCGAGGATTGTCAAAAAGCCTTCGACAGAATCAAAGAGTATCTCTCAACACCACCAGTCTTGGTAGCCCCAGAGCCGGGTAGACCCCTATTACTCTACTTGGCCATATTAGATGGAGCTTTCGATTGCGTTCTCGGGAAACATGACGAAACAGGGAGGAAATAGCAAGCAATTTACTACCTCAGCAATAAGTTTACTCCGTATGAGGGCCTGTATTCTCTATTAGAAAGCACCTGTTGTGCTTTGACTTGGGTCGCACAGAAGTTGAGGCATTATTTCTGCGCCTACACAATGTACCTCATATCAAGGATGGATCCGCTCAAGTACATCTTTCAGAAGCCCATGCCCACTAGAAAGCTAGCTAAATGGCAGATCCTGTTAAGTGAGTTCGATATCATTTACGTGACTCAAAAGGCGGTCAAGGGACAAGCGTTAGCCGATCATCTTGCTGAAAATCCTGTGGGCGGAGAATACGAACCATTGAAAACGTATTTCTCTAATGAGGAAGTGTCATTCGTAGGAGAGGACATTGCAGAATCCTATGATGGTTGGAGGATGTTCTTTGATGGGGCCGCAAACTTCAAAGGCGTGGGTATTGGAGCAGTCTTGATTTTGGAAACCGGTCAGCACCACGCGGTATCAGCCAAACTCAGATTCCCATGCACCAACAACATGGCTGAATATGAGGCCTGCATCATTGGGCTCAATCTGGCCATCGACATGAATGTTCAGGAATTATTAGTAATTGGGGACTCAGATTTATTAATACACCAAGTCCAAGGAGAATGGGCGACCAAGAATTCCAAGATACTGCCATACCTACATCGTGTGCAGGAATTGAGAATGAGGTTCACTAAGATTGAATTCTGGCACGTTCCCAGAATCTAGAATGAGTTTGCCGATGCACTGGCCACCTTGTCATCTATGATCCAACATCCAGATAAGAACTTCATTGATCCTACCCTAGTGGGGATTCACAATCAGCCGGCTTACTGCGCCCACGTTGAAGAAGAAGCAGATGGAAAGCCTTGGTTTCATGACATTAAGTAGTACTTGGCAGAGGGAGAATACCCAGAGCTTGCAAACACTGCTCAAAAGCGCACTCTTCGAAGGTTATCAAACAACTTCTTTCACAGCGGAGGAATCCTATATAGGAGGACTCCCGATCTGGGTTTGCTAAGATGTGTCGAGGCAAAGGAAGCAACGAAGCTGTTGGAGGAAATACATGCTGGAACATGGGGTCCTCATATGAACGGGTATGTTCTAGCAAAGAACATACTTCGGGCTGGTTATTTCTGGATGACCATGGAAACAGACTGCATCCAGTATGTCCGCAAATTCCATCGATGTCAAATACATGGGGATATGATAAAGGTACCTCTCAGCGAGCTTAATGCAACAAGCTCACCCTAGCCGTTCGCCTCTTGGGGCATGGATGTTATTGGACCAATCGAGCCTGCCGCCTCCAGCGGACAGAGGTTCATTCAGGTTGCCATTGACTATTTCACCAAATGGGTCGAAGCAGCATCTTACAAAGCACTTAATAAGAAGGTCGTGGCCGACTTTGTCCGCGACCGCATTGTTTGTCGGTTTGGAGTTCCAGAGTCAATCATCACCGATAATGGTCCCAATCTTAACAGTGATTTGATGAGAGTAATGTGTGAAACCTTCAAGATCAAGCACAAGAATTCTACAGCATACAGACCTCAAATGAATGGGGCCGTTGAGGCTGCCAACAAGAACATCAAGAAGATACTGAGAAAGATGATAGAGAAGCACAAGCAGTGGCATGAGAAGCTGTCATTCGCCTTACTGGGGTATCGCACCACGATTCGCACATCAACCGGGGCAACTCCTTACATGTCGGTATACGGTACAAAAGCCGTCATTCCCGCTGAAGTTGAGATTCCATCTTTGAGAATCATAGAAGAAGCCAAGCTCAGCGACGCCGAATGGGTAAGAAGCCTCTATGAGCAATTGGCCTTCATAGACGGAAAGAGAATGAACGCGGTTTGTCATGGTCAGCTATATCAGAATAGAATGACCAGAGACTTCAACAAGAAAGTCAAACCAAGACGATTCACACCGGGGCTGCTGGTGTTAAAGAAAATCTTTCCTCATCAAGACGAAGCGAAAGGGAAATTCTCTCCCAATTGGCAAGGCCCGTACATGGTTCACCGAGTGCTAACAAGAGGAGAACTCATACTGGCAGAAATGGATGGAGAAATTTGGCCTAAACCAATCAATGCAGACGCAGTCAAGCGCTACTATGTGTAATTGTTATGCTTCTATCAATGTTGTAAATTGAACTACGCCTGACCTGATTCCCATTTAAGAGGGGTACGTAGGCAGCCCTATGGGTTCGGTCCTATTTTAATAAAATTTTCATTTTCCCCACGAATGGAAATTGGGGCAGAATTTTGAGGAGGGGCCTCAAAATTTCGAAAAAAGTTCAGCCGAGCACCGCACCAGTAACAGCCAGAAGCCTTCACCCATCAAACTGGGGCAAAATGTTGAGGAGTACCCTCAAATCTCCGCAGCAAGAGAGGCACAAATACGGCAAAGCCCAAGACATCTCGTTATCCCCACCAAATGCATGTTTCTCAAAGATACACTCCCGAACTCATCGCACATGCCAACGCTTACTATTATCATCGTTGCAAACGATACTTCATTCGCAACGATCGTATCACTGCATTTTATCACCAGCTAAGAACTCTTACTGTCATTTTATTTTCTGCACTACATAAGGCTACCATTCTGCCTTCCGAGACTAAGCAGTGTCTCCCCATATTTTTTTCGCATCTATGCATAAGGCTACCTTTCTGCCTTCCAAGGTTAAACTCTACCTCCATTTTCATTCGTATCTTTGCATAAGGCTACCTTTCTGCCTTCCGAGGTTAAGCTCTACCTCCATTTGCATTCGCATCTTTGCATAAGGATACCTTTCTGCCTTCCGAGGTTAAGCTCTACCTCCATTTGCATTCACATCTTTACATAAGGCTACCTTTTTGCCTTCCAAGGTTACGCTCTACCTCCATTTGCATTCGCATTGCATAAGGCTATCAGTCTGCCTTCCGAGGTTAAGCTCTACCTCCATTTGCATTCACATCGCATAAGGCTATCAGTCAGCCTTCCGAGGTTAAGCTCTACCTCCATCTGCATTCGTATCTGCATAAGGCTACCTTTCTACCTTCCAAGGTTCTACGCTACCTCCCCTGCGTTTTATTTCCTGCAATGCATAAGGCTATCATTCTGCCTTCTGAGGTTCTACGCTACCTCTCTCCGCATCTTACTTCATTATGCTAATATGCTTTGTACCTTTTCAAAGCAGTCACCTTATTTATTTACGCTTTCTTTCGGGCTAAGCTCTGCCCTCTTTATTTTCGCAAGACTAAGCTCTGTCTTGCCAACATCATACTACTGCATTCTGCATGGGCTGAAATATCGCTAACTTGTCCAAAGGCGTCATTGTTCAGAGGCACCATTTTCATGGCCCTAGAACATCATTCATGGCCTAAGGATCTCTTTTTTCAACTTGCATATCATTATTCAAAGGCATCATGGTTCGGAGGCACCATCCTCATGGCCCGAGAACATCATTTCATAGCCTGCGAATCCCGCGTTGAGCAATTCATGGCCCAGGATATCATGGTCGAAGGACATCATCTTAATTGTCCAAAGATAGCATTCATAGTCCGACGGGAACTTGCATCATTTTTATATTATGCAAAATATACGCTTGTTCTCTATCTGCAGGTAACCCGGCCGGGACAGCCAGGCAGGAGCGGACCGCTCCAGTTCTCAGAACGACCCCGTAATACCTTCCCTTTTACCGTACCCTCGCACCTTGCGTCTGTCTTTGTGAAACATCACCGGTATATTTCATCGGTGATTCCTGAACTACATACGGCCTGATTCCTTTAAAACCAGGAATATGTAGGCAACTCAGAAACCGGGGTGCGACCTAAATCTCTCATCCAATTTCCACTTGGTCAAAATTGGCCATCTTATCTTTACCCGACAACTCTTTCATCCTTCCCGGGTAAAAAGGGGCAGCTTTTGATACCAAATTTTTCTTCAAAATTATTTTCGAACTGGCATATGTACCTTCAAAATCATTTTTACAATAACTGGCATTTTTCCATGCATTTCTCATATTTTTATTAGTTTATTTTCCCATCGTGTTATAAATAATTTCAAAATGTTTTCCAACCCAACATTTTGGTTTTAATCCTATTTAATTCCATTATGATTTGGTTATTTTCAAAATTAGCCAATATTGGCATTATTTAGCTAATTTCAGCAATTTTGCAATAATAGCACAAATATACAATTACACTTTTTTAATAGCAACAATTGATCATTTCTATATTTTTATAGTAGTTTATTATCTTAATTTTATTTATCAGGTTTCAATTTTATTTTATACAATTATTAACTATTTTAATTAATTGATTATCATGTTTAATTGGGTATTTAACATCTAGACCATTTTATTTAAATTTTTGCCAAATTTTGAAATCAACCCCACCTGACCCAAACCCACATTTTTAACCCAACCCATACCATATAATAACCCGGCCCAACCCCTCAATTAATCTGAGTCGTTGGTCAAGATAGATCAACGGCCCAGAATTAATTTTCCTAAATTAACTCTAACCTAACCCCCTCCCCGTCCCTCATTCTCTCGATACCTTTTCTCTCTCTATCTCTCTATCTCTCTGTAACCTCTAGTTCTCTCTAGAAGCCTCTTGGGCTTCTCCTTCTCCGATGGCCCCCGTCTTCTCCGGCCACCCCTCTTGCCGGAAACCTTGAAGCTCCATCCTCTCGTCTCTCATAGCTCTCCTGTGACCGACAACGTCGTCCCTAAGGCCCTTAAAGGGCCATGACCAGTGTACTCTCACCATGGCTCATTTTGTTTGCTTCAGACCTTCATGGCTGGTCCGAGTAAGATCTTTTTATTTTTCTTGCCTAGACCCTTGGGTTTCTAGGCCGGTGCCTTCATCTCCGGGTTCTCTCTTTGAAACCCTAGCTCTGACGCTTCGATTTCTTTTAAGATCTGTAATAAACCTATGTTTATCTTGAGGTTTTCACCTACTTTTCTTAAAAACCTGATAGTTTTTCAAACGATTTCGCATTCTTTAAGAACTAGGGTTCTTTAAACCCCTTTTAAACGGTTTTCTTCCTGATTACTTAGTATTATCTTATGGTTCTCCTTATGTTTGAATGATTGTTTAACTTGTTGTTTGAGTCTGCTAAAAAATCTAAATTCCTGATTTATTTCTCGATAATATGTTGCTCGTCCTATTACGTTTGTTGCGTTCTCATGAGTATGCTTCGATTGATTAAAGTATCTTCTTATTTTTACCCCAATAATGTTGTATTAGGGTTCTGACTTGGTTCTGTTTGCTTATACTCTGCTTATATGTCTATTCGTGTTTTGAATCCCTAATCTCATGTGATTGATTTCCTCTGATTTATTTCTTGTGATAATCTTTACACTATGAACTATTTCTCTTGCTTTATTTCATGACTGATTTTACTGTTTGACTACTACTCTAATCAAACCTCATGTACATGCCCCAAATCCCTACTATGTGCTTGTTATGTTACCAATCTTTCCTTATTTACCTGCTTTTGACCATGTAAAGTGACTCCTTAATTAAGGGGGTCTTCTGATTCTTACTATTTACTGATTCTAAGTTGTTATAATTACCAAGTTATATTAATCCTTCCCTTATTAAACATGTACTGATTCTCTTTGCCTTATATGATTGTTGATTCTTACTATTTTTTTGAATGAAAATCCTGGACTTAAGGGAGAACTTACCTTGCTTTCTTGACTGATTGATTTCGAAATTCCTTAATTATTACTAAGCTTGATTTTTACCTTACTTTACTACATTGCTTTGCCAACTATAAATACCCTGCTCTTTCATTAGAACAGATCAGTGAATACTCTCTATACTACTCTCTTGTGCTCTTTCTTTCTGTCTCTCTTTTCTCTACTTGCTGCTCTCTACCCTCGCCTATTATTAGCCGGCTGTAAGCCAGGCTAATAGTGCTATCACTTTGCTCTCTCTCTTAACACTGGTATGTTCTAATTTAAGTATACAGCATCCTAAAACAATATGTTTCAGTTCTGGTTAAGATTCTTGTTGTTTCTTTTGTGCTTTTACTTATGGTTCTATTTCCTACCATGTAACTAGTATGTCTACTCTCTTTCTATGATACCTCTTCTTCTTCTAGCCTAACATGACTCCTGTTTTCCTCTCTATGATTCATTATGGCCTATGTGACTCTTTTACTTCTTCTTTCTGCATATATAGCATCTCTTTAGGTATATTTTTTATCAATTTCTTGGCTTCTAATGCACCTATAATACTTGGTATTCTCAGATTTGTATCTCCATCTATAATATGTGATAAACTCTTGGCATATCACATTCTGTGAAAATCTGTAACTTTGTTCTAAGGACTGATTACTGCAAATATGCTGCTACCATTACTTGTCCCTAATCCCTTTCCCCTATTTGTGTTTGCTTTCTTGAATTCTGCATACCTGCTGAGTTGTGACCATTCTACTGCTTCCTCTTCAAACTGGTTTTCATAAAAGATCTTTATATTATCCTCTAAAGCCATGTTTTTTCAACACCCCCTTTCAAGCTCAACTCTTTTTAACTACAAGCACTTCACATTATTCTTAGACCTTTAGGTTCCACCCCCTCAGTGTGAGCATTGCTTAGGGACCTTGAGTTCTCTCTGATCTTTGACACACTGAGGCAGGTAATTCTACACTACACCTATCTCAACTTTGGCAATTGCTGGGTGCTGGTATTCGCCAAGGCCCTCACAAGGGCCTTAGGGAGCTTTGCCGCACCCAGGCCATGAAGGCTGTGAGATTCGAAAGGAGTGAGGCTGGAAGGTTGGGCCTATTTGAAGGTTCCCTATAGAATAACTTCTTGTTTTCCTCTTTGTAATTACTGTAATTCATTTGATAGGGGCTGTAATAAATTTGTAAACAAACGATGGGGCTGGATAGTGAATATGGGAGGGGACTATGCATGTTTAGTTTAGTATGGGTAGAAATCATGACTATAGGCTTTATTTCCCTATGTGTGCAATAGTATCAGGCTTAGGACATGCATACCATGCAATAAAAATCATGTTTAGATTCTTCATTTATACACATCTATTATATTCATACCATCTGACACCATGTTCCCAGTATAACTAAACGAGTAACAAAAGCTGCCATGATGTATTGCTCAGGCATTTTATAAACATGACATATGGAAACCATGTTTTAGGATGATACTTTGTGCATTAGATATCCTTCCCTTAGGACTTATTATTTATCAGTTTTGAACGCCTAGTTAACATAATCTAATACTCCCATAAAATATGTTTAATCTACTTGAAATAATTTCCTGCAAACATGTATCTATTAAAATCAGAATCCAAATACGCATCTTCACCCTTTAAAAATAAGTAGGCAATATATACGACGCCTAGGCAAACTTTAGGCCTAATACGTATTAAAATCAAATCAATTATGTTCTACTAGTTTAATCAGTCCCCTTTAAACATTTTGAACCCTGCTACTCCCATTCTTGTTTTACCTCACTGAAGTTGACTTTACTTTTTATTAAAACTCCTTCTCAATTTTAAACAGTCTTGAAGTTGTGCATCTATTTCCTTTTACTGTTTTTTACTGATTCCTGTCTTATTATGTTTTCAAACTACTGGGTCTTCAAAGATACCCCACTCTGCTCAAAATTGTACCATTTCGAATCCTTGCTTTGTATTTCTTTAAAGTTACTATATTTTGATACCATCTTACAACTTCTTTTACTACAGTTCTCTATAAACTGATAACTATTACTCTATGTTAAGCTACGGTATTTTAGTCACTTATCTTTTAAAATCACTATATTACCTCAAACCCATGCTTTAATGACTTTCTTCTATGTTTTTATGAAAACTTTAAATCACTGCGTACTTTTAAATCTCACCGATGCCTTTAGCTACTGTACTTTTGAAAATCAACTATCCTTCAAGTCACTTAGTCTTAATTAAATCTTCTGCCTTCATTAAGTTTTCCAACTCAGATTCCTACGACCTACTATTTTACTAAAATTCCTATTTTTGAACTCCTGTCTCGTGACTTTAATCGTGTTTGAGACGTGCTACTTACATGTCTATGTGTGGAGGGACCTGTGAGCCTTTCTTTGTCTTTATATGTTCCCTTATATATGCAGTCCTACTTGTTTTGTATGTCGCCTAGTATTTTGTCCTTTAAACCTAAGGGTTCAACTTAGTTCCTGCCTTGTAGGATTAGTAGTCCCAAACACCCTCCAGGATTTATAGAATGGGACGGTTAATGGCACGCAATAAGCATTCGTAACCAACACACGTTTTTTTAAACAACCTTTACGGGGTGGGAAGGGTAGAATACAAATATGATGACCGGTGCGCTAATACCACGTGTAGCCACCTTTTCGAGGTGTGACATACCGGGTATTGCATTGAAGTGATCCGTATTATTTTAAACCTAGGACAGTTTCTTTTCAAATGTTTATTTTATACTTTCTCTAAACTTTTAAAGATTTTAAAGCTTGTTTGAAATCCCCTCTTATATGAACCTTACTTGTTACTTGTTCACCGTCCAAATTCAAAAAACTTATTGGCTGGGACCCACAGTTGTGGATATCGAGGGGTGCCTAACACCTTCCCCTTGGGATAATTTCAAGCCCTTACCCAATCTCTAGTAACGCAAACTAGTTCATGAGTTATCAACTCTAGGTGCCCTAACGCACCATAAAAATCATTAGGTGGCGACTCTTCCTTAAACCCTTTCCTTTAAGGAGTTGTCCAAAATGTCATAAACCCGATCTCTACGTACCTAACCCGTGTGATAGAAAAAAGGTGGAGCGACATAGGGAGATATCATTTTGAGGTTAAGTAGGCTGGGGTATCTCCTGCGGGTTGTCTTGAGGTGTGTGATCCTTACGTTGATCTGTAGTAAGTTCTCTTCTACCAGTAAATGATGTATGTTGTAATTTGAGTTTAGATCGGTTGTGAGAGTTTGCATGACCATTACAATGGTGGATGCGATATTTGCATACGATTTGAGGGTTAGATGGTTTAGGTCATATGAGCTTATGGAGGATTTAGTTGAACCTCACCACAGTACGGTGGCAGTGATAGTGTATGGGCATCGTGAGTTATTGTTTGTCTTGATCTTTGGCTTTGAGCCAAGTGGGGGAGTCCGTTAATGATAAGTTGATTACATGATTATGTGTTGTATTGGTTTCGGTTCGAGGTATGTTGGTGAATCAGTTATGACATGCAGAGGTGGAGTCTGGGAATGGCTCGAGTAATGAAATTTCTTCGATAAAGGTTGTAATGTACTTTACGAAAAATTGAATTTATTTAATGATTAAGTTGTACTGGTAAGTGTAGTGTGTGAAATGTATGAGTGTGCTTATTGCTTCAAAGGTGTGGATTACTTTCCTAGTATGTGATCTGCAAGCGGGGTAGGTCATTTTGTTTACTTGGTTAGTGTAATTGAAATTGCAGAGAGTGAATGACGTTGGAGAATGGTGCAGACGGATTCAAGGTTATATGTAGCGACTGAGGATCTTCAAGGTGTGAAAGGGGATAGAACTGATATTTACGGGTAAGGTGTCAAGGCTTATGGTATATTTACATTATCATGTATTTTATCCATCAGTATCACGAAAGTGAAGGTAATGACTTTAAATTCGCAGGAAGTCTCTTTAGGGTAAGTATTTCTAATGTGGTGCTTTTGGGAATATTTGGGCGAGTATTCAGCGGCTTATGTGTCTTAGACGGTATATTTTATACTCGGGTTTTGTGCGGTGAGTCTGGATTAAGAATTGCGGTATTATAGCAGGAAGAAGTATCAATTCGAAGGTAAGTCAGAAGGAGTTTGAATAAATAGGATAGCTTGGTAGTAGATTAGATCGGCATGATAAGGGATATGATTAGTTCTTTGGGTGTTTATGAGGTAATGAGTTATTACAGGTGTTTCTTAGCAATTCTCTTAGGACTTGGTGGCATGCATAGCTCGGTTGAGTTTGAAGGATTTAGTCTTGACTGTTTGGTGTTGTACAAATGGGATTCGTAGAGTTCTTGACAGTTTCTACCGCGGTTAGAGATGTATATTTTCTACTGGGGTGATGGCCATGTGATGTATAGTGATTTCACTTCTAAATGGGATCAATGGAAAGTTCTTGGCTAGTTGGGTACGTAGTTGCTTGTGGCTCGAAAGTGAGCATGAAGTTCTCATATTTATCATAGGATGACATGGCGTATGCGATATTTTGTGTACAATGGAGATTGGCATATGTGAGGTCACGGTTCAGTTCTGGAAGAAAGGTCAGCACCAGCAGTTTCAGATGTCTAGGTAAAGGATACCACCCAACCACTATTGGGTGGCTTGATGAAGGTATACACTCAGAAAAGGCAATGTGTTTAGGGCTATGTGTTTGATTAAGGGTGCTTCATTGGAATCACGACATTTTCTTGTTGGACCGACTGCGGACATTCAAGGCTGCTTGGTGACACAAAGGAACTATGGGGGTATCCCTCATGGAATGATTGAGTATTCGAGACATGTTATATATTTGAGTGGTAGAGTTAGGATCATATATGGTAAATTTGTGCGCTTCATGGAGTTTGATACTAAGAGTTCTAATTACCAGATTATTTTGTGGTTAGGGACTATGAGGATGCAAGCAAGGCTAGTCAGGTGTTAGTATATGCCATGATTCTGTCATTATAAACTTTCGGAGGGTTGTCTACCTGTTTTGGGTGACCAGAGTTGACTTAGAGTTATTGGTAGGCCAGTATGGGTGTGTGTTCTGCACCGAGTCGGAATTGTTTACTTGGAACTGCTATTGTTGAGGGATGTGCCATTCGATTGTCATTGAACTTATTCGTGTTTTGGAGTGATCTATGAGTTGCCTTTCGGTGTTCGAGGAGTTGTGATCGTTGGTTATATGTGCATAGGGTGCGGTTCTGTCAGGGCCTTATAGCGAGATTTGAGTAAGGTAAGTAATTGGGTGTTGCAGGATTGAGACGTATTGGTTATGGTCTTTCTGGTTCGGGTGGCATGGCATCGTTCGATTTTCCCTTGGTTGCGGCAATGTACTTTGAGTAATTGATCTTGAATTTCGCATGGTTATTGATTTTGAGCAAGGTGGCTTGGAGTATTTCATGTGGTCCAGCGGTTGAATGGGATCATGCTTTGCAGCAGAGTTAGGTAGAGGTATGATCATTGGTGTCAGATTCGTGTGTTCTGAGTTTACGGTATGCACCAGGCTTCTAGCATGATGTTGTGATGGTAATAGTTAATGGCAGGATAGTCCTTTGGTGTGAATCTTCTTTATTCTATGAATTGAGCTCTCGGGACGTTGTTATTGAGTGCACGAGTTGCACAAGTTATGGCTCTAGATGGTATTGATGCTGATCGGACGAATGGTTGCTGGTTTCTACGTGTTTCTTTCATCATCGGCACCATATGAAAGTATTAAAGCGAGGCTTTGTTTGATTAGAGGTTATTTACTGGTATTGGGTTGTTATGAGCAGCTATTGTGATTAGGAGTCATAGCTATGAGTGTTGAGTCATGTGGGATATTATGTGATTTCATCTTGTGTTACATATATGGTTTGATACAGCGTGTTCAAACTATTTCAGCTTATAGTCGTGGAAATTTGAACTTATAAATTATTTCAGAAATAGAAACTTGGTTCTAAGGTTTTTGGGTCAGGATGGATTTCGAAATTTCAGCTGTGTGGTGATATTGGACCTATATGAGGTAGGGGACACAACAATTTTGGTGGTGTTCAGAACAACTCTAGGAACGTTCGAGGACGAACGTTCGTTTAAGTGGGGGAGAATGTAATGACCGGTTGGTCATTCCGTAGATTCTGCATTATTATTACTGTTTTTTCTTGTCATGCATTGGTTACACTGCTTATGATGTGTTGGAGTCGGTTGGCTCGGGTTCAGAATGGTTGTAGTGGCAATTGGGACACTTAGTCTCTAAAAGTAGTTTTATAGTTGGAAAAGTCAAGTGGGAGTTGACTTATTGGTAAACGATCTCGGAATGCGGATTTTATGGCTCGAATAGCTTCGTTAGGTGATTTGGGACTTAGGAGTGTGTTCGGAATATTTTTGTGATGTCCGGTGTAGAATTAGGCTTGAATTGGCGAAAGTTAGTTTTTGGTGATTTCCGGTCGGCAGTGGAAAATAGGCTATCGGGGTCGGAATTGAATTTCGACAGTTGGAACAAGTTCATAATGTAATTTTGGATATGTGTGCAAAATTTCAGATCAATCAGAGGTATTTTGGATGGTTTCGACATCGTTGGTGGAATTTAGAAATTTCAAAGTTCACAGGCTTGAATTTGATATGATTTTGGTGTTTTGATGTTATTTTGGGTGTTCCGAGGGTGCGACTAAGTTTGAATGATCATTTACGATGTGTTGGTTTGTTTGGTTGGGGTCTCGAGGGGCTCGGGATTGATCTCGGTGGTTAACGAGAATTTTTGGAGTTGAAAAATGCAGCTTTCAGCTGCTGGTGTTTCTGCTACTGTGATTTCCGCACCTGCAGATATTTGACCGCAGGTGCGTGCCGCAGAAGCGACAAGAAGGTCGCAGGTGAGGGTTTCTGAGTCCTGGAGGAAGAACCACAGAAGCGGTAGCGTTGGACGCATCTGCGAGCCGCAGGTGCGACACCTGGGCCGCAGGTGCGAGAAGTTGTCCGGTTAATGAAAAACCGCAAGTGTGGTGCTCCTGAGCGCAGGTGCAGACCGCAGGTGCGATGATAAAGGCCGCAGGTGCGAAAAGCATGGGCAGAAATATGAAAAGGGGTTAACGATTTTTAGTCTTCTTTCACCATTGTTGTTGCGGGTTCCGAGCTTTTTGGGGATTTTTGAAGAGGGAAACATTTGTTCTTCATTGAGGTAAGGTTTTTGCACTCATTAACTCGGTTATATGTGAGTAAGGAAAAAATTAACAGTGTTTAATTAGGGAAAATCAGTGGAAAAAGGGGAAACTAGAGCTTGAGTTTAAGAGACTTGTTAGGGGTGATTTGAGGGGTCATTTGGACTCCGATTTTAGAGTTCTTTATATGTACAGACTCGTGAGATGATGAGGATCATTTTGGTATAAAGTTTGTCGAATTCCGAGACGTGGTCCTGGGAGTCAGGTTTTGGCTAATTTCGGGTTTTGTGCATAAAGTTGATATTTTTCAATTAAGTTTCATCTCCGTAGCGTAACTTGATGTGAAAAATCTGAACTTGATAGATTTGGAGCACTCGGAAGTTGATTCGAGGGGCAAGCGTGTTGCAGAGTAGCTTTTCGGGCTAGTTTGAGGTAAGTAAAGTCTTTAAATCCTGTCCTAAGGGTATGAAACTCCGGACATTACATCCTTTCATGGTTTTGGAGTGACACGCACACTGGATGACGAGTGTGGGGCGTGCAAGAATTGGAAATATGTTCCTTCTAAGGCAACTATTGAGTTGCGAAATTGCTTTTAAATCATATGTTAAATAGTATTACTATGTTTTGATATATTTGGGTTGTAAGACACGTTTGGCAGTGACGATCTGTTTAAACCCCTTTGGGGTCTATTTTCCTGATAATCCTCACTTAGAAATTATGATTTTACACTCAGTCTTTCTTGTTAAATTGTTGACACCCAGAATTGTTGAAATTATTATTTCCTAAAATTAAATACTATTTTGGGTCGAGAACCCCGTTTATTTATGGCCCGAGTGGCATGTTGTGAGTGTCTGACTGAGTGAGGCCAAGGGAAACATTGTGAGGATATTTATTATATGAGAGAGGCCGAGAGACTGAGAGATCGATGCCATGATTTGGCTTGTTTATAGCGCTTGGGCTGTAGGAGCCCCTCCGGAGTCTGTACACACCCCTAGTGAGCGCAGGTACCTACTGAGTGCGAGTTTCGAGTGCCGAGTGATTGAGAGGTATGAGTGTCTGTGAGGTGCTGAGGGACTGTTACTAAGTGATGGTGAGGTGCAGAGTGACTGTTGCTGAGTGATGGTGAGGTGCTGAGTGACTATTTATGAGTGATGATTTGGCCCGAGGGGAAATTTATGATGATATTTTGCTGAGTTTTGATTATGATTCATTTCATTTTTGATACTGAGATTTTTTGGAGTTTACTGAGAAACATTTGAAAATATACTTGTTCAAAGGATTTTTACGGAAACTGGTTTTCAAACATATGTACTAAATGTATATTTGATTAAAACTTGGAATTTTACTATGTTGAGGATTGGTGTTTTGTGCTGTGTATTTCTTATCTTCATACTTGATTTATTTTTATTACTACTGAGTTGGCGTACTCATCATTACTCCTTGCACCTCTGTGTGCATATCCAGGCACTAGTTCTGAGCAGTAGCCATCTGAGTTCGTTCATCGTCAGCATTCGGGATTTCGAGGTAGTTTTCTAGCGTCCACAGCTTCTCCATTTTTCTTCCTTCATTAGTATTTAGTATTTTGTTCTGAGACAGTGTATTATGACATTAGCAATGTTAGTACTATTCCTAGATGCTCGTGATTAGTTGACTCCAGTTTTGGGGAATTGTTTTAAACTGTTAGATTATTATTGTCATTTCAAGACTTAGAGAAATTTTATACTTATTATGAGAAATTATTAATTATTTTGAGAAATGTTTAAAAGAAATGTGTAGTTATGTGATAATGGATTTCCTAGTTCCACGATAGGCACCATCACGACCTGTTAGAAATTGGAGTCGTGACAATTTTGTTTGGCGTGGAAGCTAAATGTTTTGTTGTGAAGGGGTGAAAGAGAATCAAATAAACCTTAAGAAATTAACAGGCCACAACTTTTGTCTAAATATGGCCAAATTGACTTAGGCCCATTGGTATTGCAGTTAAAGAATAATTTTAAAGTTTAGGCCCAGAGTGTAAAATATAACATATTATTGTAAATAAAATTTTAAAAATAATACATATATTTTTTAAATAGGTATCTATACTATCAGTTTTGTTCGATTTTTTTTCTTGTTTTTTTTTTGTATCAAACCAAATTTTGTTGGGTTTTTAGAATTAGAACCAAACAAGGGTAAACCAAAAACAAAATTCAATTTGTTTCTCGGTTTGGTTTGTTTTTGATTTGGTTCGATTTTTCATTTTTTCGTGAACACCCCTAGTAGCAGCCTGACTATGCTCTTGCTTTTAGTACCTGATGGCCTCTCAATGCATTCACATTCCCTCAAGGTATCAAATATGTTCTTTGTCCCATTCATTGGTCCTCTTGGAACGACCTTAAAGTGCTTAAATGACCTAGTGAGCAGAAATCCATATGGCAAGGCGTGAGTACATTTTGATTGATCAGTTGTTCCAGCCATATGTTTGATCATCAAAGAAGGCAAGATAAGCATCATGTAATCTTCATGATTACTAAGTCTAAATATGTGGCTTCTCAGACCTAGGTAGCAGACACTTATTCACAAACTCAAATAAGAGCTTGTGAACTGGTTTTATCTCACCTCTTCTCATATTTCAGGATTTCTACTTCTCTCTTCTATGGTATAATTAGAGGTTAGATTCATATCGTCCTCTTCCTCCCCTAAAGTGGGCATTCTCATTGAACATATGTATCAAACCCATTTACATGCACCCTCAAGATCTCTCCAAGAGCTCAGTATTAACAACCAAGTCCACTCTCCTCACCATAGTACTCACTGTGCCATCCTCATGTAGTTTGAAATTTGAGTAAAAATGCAACATGACTTTACCATACATCACCGGAAATGGGAACATGAACAAGTAAGTCCACTTTTGGTGTTTGAGCTTCTCTAGAAGCTCTTTCTTCCCAAACATCTTAGAAATTTTAAGGTCTATCACTATACCATTCAACATTATTAACCCACTGAACCAATATTCTTTGACTACAACAACAATCCTTTTCTCCATTTTCTTTCGGCGTCTCAAACTGGTTCCTTTGACCCTAAAGTCCACTGACTTTGTCTTTATGGGAGTACTTTTTTTTTGGGTGTGGCTGATGATCCAAACTTCTCATTTCCTTATTTGAAGAGGAACATCCTCCTCTTCCACCATATCTTTCTCATCATCCTCACTAACCTAATCAACTTATTCCAGATCAGACTCATCTCTAAACTGGAACACTTGTCTCTCATTTCTCTTTGTATTACATCATATAAAGCTTTCTCAAGAGAAACTTTTCTCTTACCCCTAGTGTTTGGAGGTCTAGGCATAGGAGTCACTCCTTTTTCTTTTTCGACTGTCTTCTTGGCTATTTGCTTAACTCCCAGATGATTTATCCCATTTACTAACATTTTCTGCTTCA
The DNA here is from genome assembly GCA_005239495.1 of Nicotiana undulata. Taxonomy (NCBI): domain Eukaryota; kingdom Viridiplantae; phylum Streptophyta; class Magnoliopsida; order Solanales; family Solanaceae; genus Nicotiana; species Nicotiana undulata. Next base: position 20,999 of record MDKH01230653.1, read on the forward strand.
AATGAGTAAATCTCTCAGCCAAAATCACACCATCGCTATCAATCCATTCCTTGTCTACTTCAGGTTCTCCATTGTCACACCCCGAACCTGGGGGTCGAGACCAGCACCCGGTACCTTACTCAACCGAGTACCAACGTAATGTATCTTTCTTATTACATCATCATATACTCGTGGCATACGTGTAAAGACCCGTAAAAAAATTCTTGCTTAAAATAATGTCCGAATAAGTCCCCGAGTTGTTATCTCTGTGGAAATTCTTAAAACGGACCTTGATTTTGTAAAAATACCCCGGGATTTGAAAGAACTTAATTTTTTCCAGAAATTGGGTGTTATGCGACGCACTATGCGATCACATAACGTGTATGCGGACCGCATAGTGGTCGCATACACGGGCAGATCACTGCCCAACTGGAGGGGTGTTATGCGATGCATAATGCGATCGCATAACGTGTATGCGGACCGCATAATGGTCACATACCCGGGCATAATGTTTTCAAAATTTGGCTCACCTAGGGGCCATTCTGCGGTCCAATATGCGGACCGCATGTCAGGAATGCGATCGCATTCCTGACTGCATATTCGACAGGGTCTTTTAATTTTCTAAATTTTTATATCCGACCCCAGTTTCATTTAACCCTTGCCCCCTTTCATTTTAACAAGTTTTCTACACAAAATAAAGAGAAGTGAGAGTGGGTTCTAGAGGGTGAAGTCCTCATCTTCCCCAAATTGGTCCTCCATCTCTACCCGGGCTTAGAAGTTTATCAAGTAATAGTCATCTTCTTTATCGTAAGAGGTAAGACTTCACCCTACTTTTCTCAAATTCCAGGGATTTAACTAAGAATAAAACACACATAGGTTAGTTCTTGAGGGTGAAAAGTTGGGACCTTGCATGCATGTGAATAATCTTCCATAACCTAGTAAAGGGAAGCAAGTAGAGTAATCTTTCACTAAAAAGGGGTTTAGTCAATCTAAGGGATCACTTAGTGTTTGATAAAATGCTCAAATGAATTCGAGACTCCTAATTCTAAGGTAAATATGTTGCATTGTGAACTAGATTGACGGTGCTAGGCGGTTCGGTGAATTGCAATAGAAATTAAAAAGGGAAACTCGACTCCAGGTATGTATGGCTAACTTTAATCTTTGTAAAATCACTTGTGGTGTTCGAGCATACGGTACGTGTATTGTTATGAATATGTTCAACTGGTTGTCCGAATTATGTTGAAGTGAGAAGTGTATTACTTGTCTGTCGTTAGTTGACCACCACACTACCATGCTATGAAACACGGTGTTAGAAGGATAATGAATCCAAGAGTATGAATGTGTATGCTAAAGGCTATGTAAAGAAGTTGTATTCTTGTTGCTGAAATTTTTTGTGATTGAACTGTGATTTGTCATCGTTGATGTGAGATGTGATTGTCAGGTGGGATCGGGTTGCGCGCCGCAACATGGGAGATAAGGGTGATGTATGAGAAGTGATAAGGGTGTGATTGTGATTTTCAGGTGGGATCGGGTTGCACGTCGCAACATTTGTCAGGTGGGATCAGGTTGCACACCGCAACAATTGTCAGGTGGGATCGAGATGCACGCCGCAACAAATTGTCATGTGGGATCGGATTGCACGCCGCAACAGGAGAAATAAGGGTGAAATGTGAGAAGGGATAAGGGTGGAATTGAAATTGTGATTATAATGAAGTGAAAATTGTGGAACTTCCATTGTGTGTCTTTCTATGTCTTATGCAGTAATTGTGTGACTCTCTGTATGCCTCTTGCTTGTGCATTATTGAGTTTACTTAGAGTAAAGTTTGTTCATACATCCACTACAATTCAAATGTACTGACGTCCCTTTTTCCGGGGGCACTACATTCTTGTGATGATTGTAGGTGGTTCTATAGCAGGTACTCCAGCACACCGACATTAGTGCCTCCTCTTCGTCCTATTAGCTAATTTGGTGAGCCTCTCTCCTCTCGGGGCCCAGTGTGGTTCATGCCACTTTTTCATTTGGATTTTTATTTGGTATTCGGTTATGGTATAGCCGGAGTCTTGTTACCGGCAAGTGTTTTATGTATAACTCCTTCGTACTCTTAGAGTCTCCGTAGACAGGAAATGTGGGTTAGGTACTTATGTATTTTGGGCAGTATGACTTGTAGACCACGTAAAGTTAAACTGTGTGTTATTTATATTTTGTAAGTATTGTATCACATGTTGGAAATGACAGAATTCTATGCTATAATTTCGGACATTGGGAATGCATCTCAATTATAATTGAATAATGTACATCGGAACCTTCGGGGTAATACATGGGAGGGAAAAAGGAATCCAGGTCCGCTTGACTAGGGCTACCTAGTCGAGTGCCGGTCGTGTCCCTTGGTTTTGGGGCGTGACAAACTTGGTATCAGAGCCTAAGGTTTTAAAAGAGTCCTAGGATGTCTCGGATCCGTGTCTAGTAGATCCCTTCTTATCGGTGTGTTGTCGACCACATTTATAATTAGGGGGCTACACGGACATTTAGGAAATTACTCTTTTCATTGTTATTCTATATCGTGCGTTGAAGTGAAGAGTGAAAATGTCCTTGTCTAATTCGTGCTTTGTTCCGAAATTTTTCAGTAATGGCACTAAAGAAGAGAGCTCGACTCGGCCTTGAGGCTAATGCCACCCCAAGTGTGGTTGTGAATCATGTACCTGGTGGTGCGGGTGAGAGTGACTCCCCGGCCTTGAATTTGTCGGACCCTTCTATTCCGGATCAAAGCATTCTTGTTCCTGCGGCGGCGGAGGGAGCTGCAATCCCTCTCGCTGATATTCCTAATCCCTCTACGGTTCTAGCTTCCAATCCCGGTACATCCGAGGGGGACCTTAGAAGAGCTATTCATATGTTAACTCAATTGATGGCCGCTCAGGCCGAAAGATCTCATGCTACCCCGGCGTCCTCCAGCGGACAGGGAGATTACGCCGGCTCCAGAGTCAACTAGTTTCTGCGGTTGGCCCCTCCAGAGCTCTCAGGTACGGATCCAGAGGCCGATCCAAAGGCTTTTCTTGATGAGATGTGCAAGACCCTTCGGGTGATGATGGCTACAGGGACAGAGGGGGTTGAGTTAGCTTCGTACAGGCTGAGGGGAGCAGCATATTCCTGGTTCGAGATGTGGGAGGGTTCCCGTGGAGAGGGAAGTCCTCCGGCTAGATGGAGCGAGTTCGTGGTTGCGTTCATGGATCACTTTTTGCCTGCCGAGACTGTGGTAGCCCGTGCTACTGAGTTTGAGGTCCTCAAGCAAGGTAGTATGAGTGTTTGGGAGTACCACATGGAGTTCATGAGGTTGTCCAAGTATGCTCCCCAGTTAGTGTCGACCATGGATGCTTGAGTTGGACGATTTGTTCAGGTTTCAGTCCTTTGGTTGTGAATGAGGCTGCTATAGCGGCTTTGCACTCGGACATGAATTATGGGAAGATTGTGGGATTCGCCCAGGCTACGGAGGCTAGAAAGTTGAATATACGGGCAGACAGAGAGAGTAGCATCAAGGTCATCCCAGTTTTATGCTCAGTCTTCAACCAGTGCACCGCCATCCGTACACCGTTATCAACCGAGTAGTCATTGGAGATTAGGATCCGACAGCAGGAGACCCTAGCAGTCCGGTCGTCCCAGAGGAAGGTTCCAGCAGCAAGGGAGGGCTCTGTGCCCTCAGTGCGGAGGGTTCCATACTGAGGCCTGCTATTTGGATCGCCCGATATGCTTCAGGTGTGGGGTGAGGGGTCATCTTCAGCGGGATTTCCGTGCGCCCAGCCAGGGCATGGGTAGGGGGTTTGCCCAGTCATCCAGTTCTTCAGCCGCCACATCTTTAGTGCGTCCTCCAGCTCTAGCAGGGCGTGGTGTAATTGGGGTGGGGCTCGTGGTAGAGGCGGACCCAGCCGATTCTATGCTTTGAGTGGTCTCCAGAACGCGGAGGCTTCTTTAGATGTTGTCACAGGTATTCTGAATGTTCAAACACTTTATTGCTATGCTCTTATTGATCCGAGGTCCTCCTTGTCCTATGTTACCCCGTTTATTGCTTCATGTTTTGGGATAGAACCCGAACAACTTCATGAGCCGTTCTCTGTATCAACTCCGGTTGGTGATTCTGTTACAGCAGCGCGAGTCTATAAGAATTTTGTTGTCACGGTATGTGGTCGCGTTACCACGGCCGATCTTATTGAGCTGGAGATGGTAGATTTTGATATTATTATGGGAATGGACTGGCTTTATTCGTTCTTTGCCAAGCTCGACTGTCGAACGAGAGTCATGAGACTCGAGTTTCCTAATGAGCCGGTTATTTAGTGGAAGGGGAATGGTGTGGTGCCGAAAGGTAGGTTTATCTCCTGCCTTAAGGCCTCGAAGATGATTAAAAAGGGGTGTATCTATCATTTGGTCCGGGTCGCGGACACCGCCTCAGAAGTGTCGACCCTCGAGTGCGTGCCAGTCGTGAATGAGTTTCTTGAAGTATTTCCGGACGAGCTTCCAGGGATTCCGCCAGATAGAGAGATTGTATAGGATTGATGTACTACCAAATACGCAACCAGTATCTATTCCACCATACAGAATGGCGCCAGCAGAGTTAAGGGAGTTAAAGGAGCAGTTGAAGG